>APFE030513257.1:0-13588 GCA_000404065.3 Pinus taeda
AGAAAGTATTCTATTGACTTTCTTGTAAATAATGATAATCAATGTTAACATTCATCGAAATAATAATCTATTGAAAAATTGTCTTTCTAGATGAGTTGAATCGAATTCTTCATTTTGGTGCATAAAATGTTAAGTCAACCTTGTTATTGCTTATATATTCTTTAATCGTAAATATGGGTATCTATAATAATTTCTTGAAAGGAAAAGCATGAGAAACTTACTTTAAGGAAGATAGAGAAATGGGGTTATGATGACTTCCTTTAAGAAAGAAGTAAGTAATTGTTTACATGCAATGATGGTAGAGTTCTACAGAATGTAATATGCGTTGCATATATTGAAGAAGGGCTATAAGATAAGCTAGTGGATACTCAAAGAATATTCGTTGTGTTATGGAGATGTGTTCTTTGTATGTTAAAGAAACTATGTTAATTTCTTGGAAAATAACTATGTGGAAGGAACGCATGTGCAAAGGCGCAGAAACAATAGTTATTACTTGTATGTAAACATAACTAATATGTTATATGTTTTAAAGGGAAACATGGACTTTTAAACTAATGGTTAGATCTCTAGAAATATGCATTAGTGTGAATAAGCATTGTCAAAAGTAGAACAAGAATTTACTTGAATATATGTAGTAGTTAATTAGTATGTTATGGTTGCTCATGCAGATGAGTAGATGTTAAATGATCACTTTTAGAGGTTTCTTATTGATTGATTAATAATGTATCTAATATTGTTGCCAAAGTTTTGTTGATAACTACATTGGGAGGAAATGATGGCAGTTCGTGCCAAAGGAAATTGATGTTTAACATTGTGGTAGGAAAAGGATTAATCGCCCATTGCTAGAGCAATCATGCCACAAGGAATGTTGCATGTGGCAGTATGTAGGAAAAAGGTTTCATGGAAAATGTATTAGCTTTTAGCTAGTTATGTGAAAACTTAATGATAATTCATTGTAATGATTTTATAACAATGGTTAAGGGATGTAATCCCTTATAAGCCATTGAGTGAGGGGTGAAAACCCTCACGAGCGTTTAGTAAATGGATTAAATGTTTGCTGGTTTTCACCCTACGAGGTTTCCAACGTATATTGGTGTCCAATGGTGTGATTGCCTTCTGTGTCAGTTGATGATGATGAATCCTTGATGTTCATGGTTCCTTATTTGATAGCCTAACCATAATGTCCAAGTAAGAGATTAATTAATATGGTGAAGGAATTAATTAAATGGATGCAAGGATTCATGAGACAATTTATGTTATTACACTACCACAGTGGTGGTTAATGGTTATACAACTTACTGTCTTCTATCGAAATTTACTTAATTACTAATGAATATTATATCTAATGGATAATGAGGAATTTTGGAGTTGTGAATTTGATAATTACTTGTGGGTAATTTGTATAAAAAAATTCTAACTCCCTACTTTTACATGTGAGGTTACCAGGGTTCATTTTAGTTGGTGCCCCGCCATGGCAACAACATAATTGGGTTTGTTTCTCACTATGAGGAATTGGAACAAAACAATTAATTTCTGTTTTTCCTTAGAAGCATGTATGAAAATACTACCGTAATCTGGGAAAGGAATAGTGGGAAAATGAGGAGAAAATATCTTAAAGTGAATGCGAGAGGATGCACTATATTTTTGGAAACACCCAAATGAAAACCGATAATTTCAATAGGCGAAACTGCAAGTTGTTAAGGCAAGATAAAAATTATGTCAAGTACTAAAGTAGAAGTCCAAAGAGTACGTCCATTCATGTAAGCTAAGGAAACCTGCATTCCACTGGAACAAGAAAGGTAAATCTTAGAAACCCAAGGTGAACCCCATGAAAAAAAAAACACGTAGAAGCAAAAGTAGAGAAACTAGTCAAACCCAGGTGGAAGGGGTAAAATAAGGGGAAGAAAGAAATACAACGAGAGTACAAGCTATAGTAGGGTACCAACTAACACATTTCGCAAATTTAAAGAATTGATGCGGATAGAAATTCACAATTTCTACTTGAATATGTGGTGCGATGGTTTTGGTGAGTGCCAAGTGCTGGAACATTATCTCTCTAGGTGGTAGGGAAGTGGATATCATCTATAATACATCACAATTGCAAAGAATCCCTTCATCCCTATAATAGTTTTCTACAACGTGACAAGGACGAAATAGAGAGAAAGGAGATTCAGGAAAACAAATTTATGGTTAGATGGAAACCCCTAAAATGACCTTGACCTTTTGATGCAAACTAGGCCACCCTCACTGTTGATCAGAACCATGAGTGGGCGAATGTGAACACCATGCGAATTCTAGTGATGGAGCTAGTCAAAAATCACCACGTGTACCATAATATTGTTACAAATACACTTAAAAAAGTAAATGACTTAAGATATAACATTATTTCCTTCATATTCAAATGAGTTCTAGGTAGGATGAAGTTAAATAGGTGATTGACCAATACATTATACAACAATACAATTCAAAATAACCCATAAGACAAATAAAAAAACATTTTAATAAATTTGTCATTTAGTTAGTCATTAGGCCATGGAAACGCATGATCATGATACCACATATGGATTTCTTTCCACCAGTCACAGACCATAAAGGAATTAATACACCACCGTTTCCATTTCACAAACTATTCTATGTGATAGGTATAGGTCGAATTAAAAGAAACAAACAAAAAAAGATTGTGGAGAATGGGGAAATCACAATATTAGGGTGAATGTTTTAGTATGGTTGAAGCAATGA
Organism: Pinus taeda; assembly: GCA_000404065.3. Taxonomy (NCBI): domain Eukaryota; kingdom Viridiplantae; phylum Streptophyta; class Pinopsida; order Pinales; family Pinaceae; genus Pinus; species Pinus taeda. The sequence goes on from APFE030513257.1 coordinate 2,740, forward strand.
AAGACAAAGGCCTGGTATGGGATTCAACTCTCAAGGAAAATAAGCTATTTGATTGAGCACTTGGGAAGGAAGTTGTGCATGCCTATATTTTGAGTAGATTGTTTGATTGTATTACATTTACATTAAGATGTATTTGTGGCTCAAATTCATCTATAGTTAGATCACATAACATATCACATCTATTTTCATATATGCTCTTCTTCCATATGTGCTAAGGACTTATGGTGTTTCCTTTACAACATCTAGTGCAAATGCTAGTTTTAAATCTCTCATTAGTTGATTTTAAGGAACAAAATTATTTTTATAAATATTACTAAATTTATTGTAAAGAATTACTTTATTGTATTATTAAAAGCTCCACATGGTATGTACTTAGTATGAAGTATAACTTTGATTTTAAAGCATCTTAGTTTTTGTTTTTATATCATTCATCCAAAATATAAAATATTTTATTAAAACATATAAAACAAGTAATAAAATGAAAATAAAGCAAAAGGGTGTGAGATTAATTAATATGGTGAAGGAATTAATTAAATGGATACAAGGGTTTCAGGGAAAATGTATTAGCTTTTAGCTACTTATGTGACAACTTAATGATAATTCATTGTAATGATTTTATAACAATGGTTAAGTGATGGAATCCCTTATAAGCCATTGAGTGAGGGGAGAAAACTCTCACGAGCGTTTAGTAAATGGATTAAATGTTTGCTGGTTTTCACCCTACGAGGTTTCCAATGTATATTGGCGTCCAATTGTGTGATTGCCTTCTGTGTCAGTTGATGATGATGAATCCTTGATGTTGATGGTTCCTTATTTGATATCCTAAACATAATGTCCAAGTATGAGATTAATTAATATGGTGAAGGAATTAAAGAAATGGATGCAAGGATTCATGAGACAGTTTAGGTTATTACACTACCACAGTGGTGGTTAATGGTTATACAACTTACTGTCTTCTATTGCAATTTACTTAATGTACTAATGAATATTATATCTAATGGATAATGAGGAATTTTGGAGTTGTGAATTTGATAATTACTTGTGGGTAATTTGTATAAAAAAATTCTAACTCCCTACTTTTACATGTGAGGTTACGAGGGTTCATTACAGTTGGTGCCCTGCCATGGCAACAACATAATTGGGTTTGTTTCTCACTATGTGGAATTGGAACAAAACAATGAATTTCTATATTTCCTTAGAAGCAAGTATGAAACTACTACCGTAATCTCGGAAAGGAATAGTGGGAAATGAGGAGAATATACCTTAAAGTGAATGGGAGAGGATGCACTATATTTTTGGAAACACCAAAATGAAAACCGATAATTTCTATAGGCGAAGCTACAAATTGTTAAGCCAAGGTAAAAAATATGTTAAGTACCAAAGTAGAATTCTAAAGAGTACCTCCATTCATTTAAGCTAAGGAAGCCTGCATTCCACTGGAACAAGAAAGGTAAATCTCAAAAACCCAAGGTGAACCCCATGAAAAAAAAACACGTAGAAGCAAAAGGAGAGAAACTAGTCAAACCAAGGTGGAAGGGGTAAAATAAGGGGAAGAAAGAAATACAACGAGAGTACTAGCTAGAGTAGGGTACCAACTAACACATTTCGCAAATTTAAAGAATCGATGTGGATAGAAATTCACAATTTCTACTTTAATATGTGGTGCGATGGTTTTGGTGAGTGCCAAGTGCTGGAAAATTATCTCTCTAGGTGGTAGGGAAGTGGATATCATCTGTAATACATCACAATTGCAAAGAATCCCTTCTTCCATATAATAGTGCTCTACAATGTGACAAGGACGGAATAGAGAGAAAGGAGCTTCAGGATAACAAATTTACGGTTAGATGGAAACCCCGAAAATGACCTTCACCTTTCGATGCAAACTAGGCCACCCTCAGTGTTGATCAGAACCATGAGTGGGCGAATGTGAACACCATGCGAATTCCACTAATGGAGCTAGTCGAAAATCACCACGTGTGCCATAATACTGTTATAAATACAATTTAAAAAGTAAATGACTTAAGATATAGCATTATTTCTTTCATATTCAAATGAGTTCTAGGTAGGATGAAGTTAAATAGGTGAATGAGCAATACATTATACAACAATACAATTCAAAATAACCCATAACACAAATAAAAAATCATTGTAATAAATTTGTCATTTAGTTAGCCATTAGGCCATGGAAACTCATGATCATGATACCACATATGGATTTCTTTCCACTAGACACAGACCATAAAGGAATTAATACACCACCATTTCCATTTCACAAACTATTCTATGTAATAGGTATAGGTCAAATTAAAAGAAAGAAAGAAAAAAAGATTGTGGAGAATGGGGACGTCACAATATTAGGGATAATGGTTTAGTATGGTTGAAGCAATGAAATACAAAGGCCTATTCTGGGATTCAACTCTCAAGGAAAATAAGCTATTCGATTGAGCACTTGGTAAGGAAGTTGCCCATGCCTCTATGTTGAGTGGATTGTTTGATTGTATTACATTTACATTAAGATGTATTTGTGCGTTGCCCATGCCTCTATGTTGAGTAGATTGTTTGATTGTATTACATTTACATTAAGATGTATTTGTGCCTAAAATTCGTCTATAGTTAGATCAGATAACATATCACATCTATTTTCATATATGCTCTTCTTCCATATGTGCTAAGGACTTATGGTGTTTCCTTTACAACATCTAGTGCAAATGCTAGTTTTAAATCTCCCATTAGTCGATTTTAAGGAACAAAATTATTTTTATAAATATTACTAAATTTATTGTAAAGAATTATTTTATTGTATTATTAAAAGATCCACATGATATGTACTTAGTATAAAGTATCACTTTGATTTTAAAGCATCTTAGTTTCTGTTTTTATATCATTCACCCAAAATATAAAATATTTTATTAAAACATATAAAACAAGTAATAAAATGAAAAGAAAGGAAAAGGGTGTGAAAACCAAATGAATCTTATAAAATATAAAAAAAATTCAAGAAAATATAATTGACAATCATAAATATTTTGAAAATGTTTGAGTTCCAATAATAAATAGATAAATAAACTTAAATAAATTTATATGTTTGAGTAGATATTTTTTGCTTTTCTTGAGATCAGGTGACCACTACGACCAATGTTGAATGACCATTAAAACTTGTAACTTTATATGGTAATCTTACATGTCGTATTGTAAAATTTATCTTTTAGATGCCACCCAAGAGATTTTTTAATGAAGATGATGATGACTAGGATCATGAAAATGTTAGAGTTCCAAAAAAATGTATTTAAAATTGTAATTGGTTGAGTCGTAAAGTTTATCCTTCCCTTATTATTAAAAGGTTTTTTCAAACTGGTAAGTTGAGGTAGTAATCCTATGTACTCTGATGTAAAATATAGATGCCTTAATGTAATGTCTTGTTAAATATTTTGACTCCATCAAATTAGATTAAAAAAAAATGGAAAAAAGTAAAAAAAAATAATAATTGTAATTACCAATAAAACATTTTGACTCTTTCGAATTAGATAAAAATAAAACAAAACAAAATAAAATAAAATAAACATAAAATTAATAATGTACGAATCTTATTGGTTGAGTTGTAAAGTTTATCTTTGAGTTATTACTAAAAGGTTTTTTCAAACTTGTAAGTTGACCTAGTAATCCTATCTACTGTGGTGTAAAATATAAAATATTGATGCCGTAATGTAATGTCTTGTTAAATATTTTGACTCCATCAAATTAGATTAAAAACTAAAAAGTAAAAAAGTAAAAATAAATAATAATTGTAATTACCAATAAAACATTTTGACTCTTTGGAATTAGGTAAAAATAAAACAAAACAAAATAATAAATAAAAGAAAACATAAAATTAATAATGTACGACATTTATTGGTTGAGTTGTAAAGTTAATCTTTGGGTTATTACTAAAAGGTTTTTCAAACTTGTAAGTTGATGTAGTAATCCTATCTACTGTGGTGTAAAATACAGATACTGTAATGTAATGTGTTGTTAAATATTTTGACTCCATCAAATTGCATAAAAAAAACCTAAAAAAATTAATAATTATAAAACATTTTGATTTTTTCAAATTATATAAAAATAAAATAAAACAAAACAAAAAAAATAAATTTATTAATTATAACCCATAGTTAAATTAGTCAAAAGCCATTTTAACCCTAAATTTACTTATCATGCAGAGAATCAAACATTTTAATATAAAAACAAGTTTTAAAGTAAAAAAAATTAATCCCCTAAAAACTTGGTAAATGAAAATTTAAGATAAATATAATTTTGTTTATTTATATATCAGTCAACAACTTTTTAACCTATAATTATGAAAATGATGATAAAACCCTTGAAAATATTAGAATTCTAATTAAAAATCGTTAAAAGGGGTAAATCTACCTAGCCAACTTCTCTACTACCCTGTAAAACTTATCCTCTCATAATGGTGAAACTTATTTTCAGTATTATAAATAAGAATAATGGATGGTTATTTTTCAAGTAACGAGAAACGTATTTCTTAATTTCTTCCATGACCTTTCATCATCAGTTTGATTCTTGAATGGGTTCTTGCACATCTCCTGTATTGCTTCCAGCCCTGCAGCTGCAATGATTCCAATCGGATGGGCAACAGGGTTGGTAAAATGCTCGCAATAATCTCTCGATTATCTGGAGTTAGACGGCAGGCAGACTAGCGACCAGAAAATTTAGAGAATATATCTGGGTGGCCCTCCTTCAAACCCAGGATAGCCAGTTGCAAAATATAGACGTGACCACGCTGAGAATCCTGTTATATTTTTCCACAGGCTTTCTTGAACTTGATGATCAATACTGTCGGCATTGATGACGGATACGGATGGGAGGTTCAAGAAAGCCATGGAAAAGTATAGAGGGATTCCTTAATATTGCTTTAGATATGAACACCGTCTGTGGTTACCCAGGTCTAGAATTTCACAGTATTCACATTATGGAGGGGAATTTTTGGCTGCACTACATGGAGCAATATCATCCGTTACAGATACATGAAAGGAAAACCAATTGAATGCTGGTTAAGGAAGGGCACAATTAGTCCCAGGAGCGGCTCCCCTATATGGAATATCATGAGGAAAATCGAACCTTTCTTTATGTCCCGATTGAGATGGCAGTTTCATAATGGCAACAATATCATTATTGGCATTGACCCAATGACAGGCATCAAATCCGATAAAGGGTTATTCACATGGGAAAAACTCATCAAAGACTGGCACGGGAATTCACCTGTTTGGAAGGATGGATACGATCTTCACCTACAGGCATACTGGGATGGTATATGGAAATCGACCATTGACCAATTATCCATGAGCGGTAACACGGCGACAGGGACCTTCTTTCATGGACCGTTTGCAACTTCCGTAGACCTGTCTCTGTACAAGATATATATAGATTTATGATCTGCAGCAGAGCTCCATATACTCTTCCATCTTTCCCTCATAGATTTTGGAAGGCTAAGTGCCCACCAAAGATTATTTATTTTGCCTGGCTCGTCTTCTACAACAAAAATTTAACATGGGACAACCTCAGGAAGAGATTTTGGTGTGGCCCCAGCAGGTGCTCAATATGCAAAGCCGATGAAGAATCCAACATACACATGTTTTTCAAATGTCTAGTCATCCAGCAGATCTGGTACCCTCTGTCCAATTTTTTTGATTTTATACTGACAGATTTTGACTCTCCTAGTGCAACACTCATTTGGTGGAGCAATCAGAAAGGCAACAGAAGATTTCTCATCCTCATTTTCTTATGGTCGGTTTGGAAATGGCGGAATGATCATGTTTTTAATGAATCTGCCAGGCCGTCATCCGCCATCTTGGACAACATCATGACCGAATGGCTCAATATATATGGAACATAAATTCTATACACAGTTTTGTATTATTATATGATCCTAAAATTCTCATATGATCACCATCTACACTAGTTTCACACTGATATGACTCTTCATTCTGAGAAATTGATCTCTATACTCACATGCACTTATGTTTTACAGATGATATATATACTCCAGATGAGTATCATTTTTGTAATTATATGATCTGATTTTTTTTCTAAAAAAAAAAAGGCTCATCATGCTCACAGATGATGAAATATAGGCTCCGGCTACTGGTTTGTTATTTCTTATCTTAAATATTATTTCATTCTTTGTATTGTTACAGATGAAATACAAAAGTACTCACGCCGAGAACCCTGTTATATTTTTCCACGGCTTTCATGATCAGTACTGTCGGCATTGATGACGGATCTGGATGGGAGGTTCAAGAAAGCCATGGCAAAAGATAGAGGGATTCAATAATATTGCTTCAGTTATGAACCCCTTTTGTAGCTACCCAGGTACACAATTGCACCGTATTCAAGAATACGCTCACCGATGAAATATAGGCTCCAGTTACTGGTTATTTCTTATCTTAAAGAATCTTCGACTCTTTGTATTGCTCCTTTGTCATGCTGTGGCATAGATCTATAATAACATGTGCTTGCTTTATTAACCATCTAGGCGGATTGATGAAATATCAGGTGCAAACTTGTGGTCAGTTAAAAAATACTTGTTAACGCAGATGCATCATAGGTTTTTCTGTCACTCCGAGGATCTGGATTTTATGATGACTCCTAGGCCGTATGAGCACCTGGAATTAGGTTGCTTAGAATGCCTATCTCAACTAAGTCATATATTTGTATCATTAAAAGATGAAAGAGAGAGTGCGTAAGAACTTGTGGGTTGAGTTCTTTTTCGCAAATTTCTTGTCTCTGGTATTATCTTTCTTGTTGGCAACAATGTCTCTGTATTATCTTATCATTCTTGTTTTCTTATCTTTCATTTTTCTATGAGAACTCTTATCATAGGTTTTCTTTGGAAGTTTGATTTCATAGTTCCATACTTTGATTTATTGCTGGTTTCATGTTTGAAGCTTTATATCTGAATATCATATGTGAAGCTGAGCATTTTAAATGGTTGATAGGGTTGCATAAATTGAGTCACGGATGCTTTGCAGTAAGTTTTGCATAAAAATAATAACCGCTATATCTTATTCATATCTCATATGAATCCAAGGCAGAAAACAAGATCAGGTTGAATGTATATCTATGGTAAAATTGGATTGCTTATTCTCAGATTGGTGAATCCTACCATTTCGGTTGATTGTGATCAAGAAGCGAAGAAGCAAAGGCTATGTCAAGCCTTAAACAAATTGATGCAGAATTTGATCTTTGTGCTACACGTGTCTGTCAAACAACAATTTTAGGTGTAGCACTGGTGACCAGTCTTGGCCTGCCTACCTTAGACTCAAAGTCTCAGTTCAGGGTTGCATTTGGTAGAGCAATTGAAACAACGCCGTTCCTGTGATGGAAGCCGCCATGGATGCCAATATTTGTAAGATTGTCTTTCTACAGCAATGGAATGTGGATTTCAATGAAGAGATTTAATTGATGGTTGCATTCCACGCTTAGAAATATTTTGTGCAGAAAGAGGTGGCATGGTAACCGCCCTTGACATATGATAACCATGCCCATTGCCAGAGAAATGTTGTAAATTTTATGGCTCCAAAGAGCTCCCCGAATCAACAGAGGAATGTTGTGAAAAATCACTTGTTCTAGCGTTGAAAACGTTTGCATTGAAATTTGGCTACGGGACAAATCAATTAGAAATAAATCTCTACTTAGATTCACTGTTGTAATTTAAAGCTAATGAATCATTCAGGCTTTATAGTGGATATCTTGTATGAGAATGATCAAGTTTTTTCGTTAAATGTAGACCTGGAAGAGTGAACTTCATTGCAAATTCTCTCCCCAATAGAGCTACATTATTTTTCCAGCACAAAGGTAAATTCCAAGAATCATTCATGCTTTATAGTGGATATCTTGCATGAGAATGATCAAGTTTGTTCATTAAATGTAGACCTGAAAGAGTGAACTTCATTGCAAATTCTCTCCCCAATAGAGCTACATTATTTTTCCAGCACAAAGGTAAATTCCAAGAAATCCCTGAATGTGTAGAAGTAGAAGGGTGTCTAACTAGACAATGTGTTTGTAGACTACACAAATATCTCTCTCCTTCTGGGATCTCTCTTTCTCTATCCATACTCTTTTAACCTCCCTCATCTCTTCTCTCTATCCTCCCTCCTCTCCCTCTCACCCTATACCCATCTCTATCTTCATTCCTCTATATTCTCCGGATCTCACTCTATGTCATCCATCCCTCTGCACCCTCTATGTCTATCTCTATCTCCTTCTCTCCCCCCCCCCTCATTATGGCTCTTCCCTTCAAGCCCATCACTCTCTCTCTCTCCTTCTCCCTTTCTCCTTATGTCCACCTTTCATACCTTTTTCGTTCTCTATTTCTCTCTTCTTCCACTCCCTCCCACCCACTATCACTCATTTCGTAATCTTCGTACCATTTGTACCATCCTTCTCTCCTTCATTTATTCATATATCGTTGTCTATTTCTATTGGTCCATTACTCTCCATTTGTGTATTTCCATTATCATATTCATGTGTTTCTCTTTATCTCTTCTTCCATCTATCTATCTATATCCCTCCTTCACAACCCTCATCTCTTTCGGTCATTCCTTCAATCTCACTATATGACTCTCATTATCCCTCTCTCCATGTATCATCCCCCCCTCTCCTCTTCTTTATATATTATCATCTCCATATCAATATATCTCTCTCTCCCTATATGCCATCATTGTCTCTCCATATATTTACCCCTCCCTCTGTCATTTGTCTATGTTTTATTCACCTTCCACACTCTCCATCCTTGTCTTTCTCCTCTCTCACTCTCCATATCCTCTCATCTCTTAGTGTATCTCTCTCTCTCTCTTGTCTTCCTTCTCTATCCCTTTCTTCTTCCATGCTATATCCCTATTTGTCTATCCTTCCTCCCTACCTAGTTCTAAATTTCTCTCTTTCTTCACCCCCAACTTGTTATCTCTCTATTTCCATTTACATATTTTTGTGTATCTCTCACTCTCTCCCCTTCCTCATATCTATCTCTCTCCATGTCCCCTTTTCTCTTTCCCACCCTAGTTCTTTCACTTTTTGTCTATTTGTCTCTATCTCTTTGTTTCTCCTTATCCCTCAACACTTTCCATTTGTCCTTCTCTTACTCTTTCTCTCAACCTCACTCTCACTTCTTCCCTCTTTGTCTCTCTCTTCTTCCACTCTCTCTCCCCCTCTAGACCCTCTCCCAAGCTCTCTCCCTTCTAGAAATTTCCTTCCCCTCCCTATCCCCCTCCTTGGCTCTTTTTTTCTCTCCCCCCACTCTCCATCTATCTACTTCAACTAATATAATTTATGTGTATTTTCTATCCTCTTTGTATTTCTCTCCCTCCCACTCTCCTTCTCTCTACTTCAACTAATATAATTTATGTGTCTTTTCTATCCTCTCTATATTTCTCTCCCTCCCTCTCTCCTTCTCTCTGGCAGTGTCTCAAACACCATCTATTTCCCTCTCTCTGCAATCAGTCACTCTCTATCTACCCAAAAGCAAAAATGAAAGTTTGATAATAGTATGACCTCTCTAGCTTGCATTGATTGAAATTTTTATAATTTCAAGTATGTAATGCCTATCATAATTTGAAATAAAAATATAAAATTACAATTTTACAAAAGTTTAGGTTAGAAATTCCATCATTTATACAATCAAAATTCCATTGAAAGCGTACTTTTCATATTTCAAATATAAAATATTTTAAAAATAGCTTTCACTTAATTTAATACATTTTTTCTTGACATATGTTAAAATATTAAAATACACCCCTAAGATATCTCCACTATAATTTTTGGGGGAATTAATCATTTGGAAAAGAATTATAATATGTAGGAGAGGACATGAAAATGTAAAATCCAAAAACAAAAATGAAACTTTGATAAGAGTATGATGTCTCTAGGTTGCATTGATTGAAATCTTTGTAACTTTAAGTATATAATTTATTTCATAATTTGAAATAAAAATAAAAAAATTACAATAACAAATGTTTATGTTAAAAGTTCCATGATTTATACAATCAAAATTTCATGAACAAAATAATATGGATTATATTTTGTATGAAAATTAACTTACTAATGTTCAGAAAATAAATTTTTTCATAGTTAAAAGCAATTTCTAAAAATAAAATTTACATATTTGGAAAGTCAATTCATATTCTTATATTTCATTATATTATGACATCTTCAAATTCACTAGGTAAGTACTTATACTTATTCAATGTCTCCAAGTTTACATATTATTTTTTTTTCCAATTTTGTATATAGATTTTAGCTGCACGTCTAGGGTTATGGATCTAGTAAACCTTGAAACTAGTAAAAACTCTTTAGGTGAGAACATCTTTTAGAGTGAAAAACTTGAAAAATATTTACATATTTAGGGATTTGATAACTTTTGTCCATTTTACATTGTTTAAATTATATATTTTAATAAATAAATGGATTAAACTCCTTGAAATTTTCATGGACACTTGGATTGTGGACTACATGTCTTAAACTTACAATTCCAACTAAATTTTACCGCTTTCAAAAAGCTTAAAATTTGACAAAACTATAAAATAATTAACCTACTTGAAATGTTTTAAACTTAATAAACTATTTCCTTAGTTACATTATATAATATATGTGTTGTTCTCTTTTAAAAATATAAAATATATACATAATTGACATTGGAATATTTTACTTAACATGAGCATTGAAACATTTTATTCACGAACTATATTGACGAGGCTAAAATATGGCTAAAATATTTTTTCATTATTATTATATTTTTAAACACAAATTAATATTACTTAACTATAACATTAAAATATTTTATTTATAACCTACA
>APFE030513258.1:18660-152333 GCA_000404065.3 Pinus taeda
GTGGCTACATGCCTCTGAACTGTGTTACAATGAGGCTCGAAGGCCTATTTATTGTTGAGAAACAATGGAAAACCCTTCACATTCCAAAACCTAACCCTAGAAGATGAAAAGCCAAATTGTGGACCCCGTTTTTGGGTAAGTTGGTACATCAACTTCCCGGGGTCGCGAATTGGTCGTATTATCTCTGTTTGACGTGCATGATAGCCCGTTGGAAAGATCTCTCTGAGGACTACGACGGAAAAGACGATTTTTAGAAACAAAAATTGCTGGCGGTAGATTTCCCAAAAAAATTTTGCTTAGGGCCTCAAAACGGCTCCGGAAGTTTAGGACCCGAAAAACTGCTAAAAATAGTAAACTGTGCTATAATTAAGGAAACTGAAAAACTGAAAGAGACAGTTGTGGGGGTCCAAATGGGATAGGTGGGTGGCCACCAACATCCACCTGGATCACCATGTCATCATAGTGATGCCATGTGGTCCTGTTTACAACACCCCTCCGGCCATGGCATTTCCATGTTAACATAGTGAGAGGTCCACAAGGTCTTTACCCCAAGGTGGAATGGGGTTACTTCGTCGTTATATCTAGCTAGTGTCTATCCAAACTTTCCAACTATCTATTATCCCTAGTCACCCCCAGATCCTCGAATCTTGGATGCATCTTCATGTATTGAATATGGCATAGTGGCCACCATTGACATCTGTCCATCCAACCCTTTCCACCTCGTTTCTACCTACTCTACCACCAAACTAACAAATCTTCTGATTTGTTTCCTGCATGAGGGTAATATAGTGCATGGACCAATGTTGATACTTGGCCATCTGGGACTTGCAACCTCACGTTCTCCCTCTCCATCACCATATTCTTGGACTCTCAGATTTCCTAGTGGAATGGTTCCACTATGTGAGGTTTTTTTTGGTTGGCCAAACCACCAACACTATAAATTAGATCCATCTTTGGAAGGGAAATATGGCCTTAGATGAAATGTGGCCTCCTCATAATTGTTGGTCCTTTCCAAACCTCTGAATCTTGGATATGAACGACTTATAAAGGAAATATGGTCTATGGCATATCCAAGCTTTTCCAAGATATAGACCATCACCCACCTACCGATCCCCGAATCTCGGATTTTCGCATAGGCCCTAAGGAAAAAGTAAAGGGAAATTTGGGGATTTTCTTAAAGCAAGGGGGCAACGACCAAATGACAAATTTCTTAAGAGGCCCATCCTAAATTTGAACCTTGACCTCCAATAGATAATGCAAGCTTGCAACCCACTCTTAAGAATTTTATCATGCATTTCTAACATTGTGAACTTTTGAGTCAATAATTGGAGTTATAGTTCAAACAACATCAATGAAGAAACTTGGGGAGATTCATAGTTTACAAAAAAATTCACAAGGTAAGAACTTGTGAACACAGTCATGTAGGAACTCAGCTCCAAACATAAAAATAGCTTATAAATCATGAATATGGTAGTAACTCCATGGTGCTACCAACTATTGGAACCACGACATCCAAGATAGCTATTAGTGAGTGTACTAACAATATTCAAGCATTCACACATGAATATACAAGATTACATTAACAACCATTAATAGAACAAGGCTATTACAGCCTATGATCCAGATATGCACAAATTTATACTTATCTGAATACACTGAAATGGTTGGAAACTAAAGGAAGGACTTAAACTCTCCACCCAAACACTGCAATATCTCTTACAGCTAACCACCCCAATATGGATCCAAAGTTTGAGGGGATACTTACATAGGGGATTCACACCAAAGGATTGGTCAAACACTCAGTAAATGGAGTTCATTGCCTATGTGGTTTAACAAATAATCTCTATTAATAAGCACCATAGTGCTGCATTTACTCTTTGAGTTCAATCCTAGGGCTTCACCAAAAATTCCATATGGGTATCATTTAGTTCTAGGAGATTGAATCCATTGTTTAGGTGGTTTCACAACTTCCTTTTCATGGAAAGAACCATAGGGGTTTGCAATACACTATATAGGTGGTTTAACAAATCTTCCAACAAGCACCACAATGGCTCATATTACCCTATCAAGAGGCTCATTAGACAAATAAAAAGCACCCATTGGTTTAATAGTAATTTAATAAGCACTACATGGTGCAATCATCCATTGAGACTCCCATTGGTCATTCAAGAATAGACACATAGTCTAGTGGATGCAAATACAAAATCACAAGGATTAACACCCAAGGATTCTAAGCACTAGCTCAGTGACAGTCCAGTCTAGTTCAATCTTTCATCCGGTCTTTCACCATCTCCATATTCTAGTTCTCCACAAGCAATTTTCTGTTCATGTTCTCTCTCATCTTCCCACAAGAAATTTATACAGTCCTTCACTATGCATTTTCTTTCTCTTATGTGTCTATTAACTATTGTGTTCCCCCATTGATTCTCTATTTTCCTCTCGAGCAGTCACTCCCTTGTATAGATCCACGAGGACGAGATAGGGATGGGAACTATCCTTGTAACAACCCCAGGTTAAAAGTCATGTAATAAAGTGAATAAAGGAAAAATAAGACCAAGGTCATGGGACATGTATTCCAAGCTGAATGTTGGGTAAAGCATCCTAGTGGCATCACTTGTTGTTTATTATGGTTAAGGGGAAATTGGTAAAGGCATTGAAAAGGAAAAAAGGAATTACTGGCATTTTATTTATGAAAATAATGGAAAATATTAGAAAATGAAGGTGAAAGGTCACAGATTGGATGTGAGGAGGAAATTTAAGGAAAATAGAGGAAAAATGAATAAATTAGAGTCATCAATAATAAAAATACATCAGAGCATCAGTTTCTGGCCTTTTGTCAGTTGAGTTTTGTAATTAGTCTCAAAGAGGAGAAGAGCACCAAGAGGAGAAGGAAAGAAAGCAAGCAAAGGAATGACATGGAAAGCAAAGGAAAGCAAGGATCAAACAAGGAAAGGTTGGATCAAGTGGATTTAGCGGGAATACTTGCAGGTAGTATGTTGTATGTATGATTTACTAGCTAGTTTTGGCATGCATGGTATATGAATGTGTGTATTTGGTTCATTTGTTATCATTGGAATGGGCTTTGCCAAGTTTTGATAGTGGTTTTAGCCTTGCCTTTCCATTTCCAAATAGCCATGGTGTGATGGAATTCATTCTTGGTTGGGATTTGGATTACCGAAAGGTTTTAGATTAAGGTGAGGTGGACTCAGGAAAATACCAAGGGTTGGGGGTGGAGATGGTTTTCTCTAAGAATCCCTCAACACATGGGTGGAGATAGGAAAATTCCTCAACGGATAGTAAAGGAATTTTGAGGCATTTGAGCTTGGTTTGGTTTTGTGATCTTGAGATCAATTTAGGTGAGATCACAATAGTTTGAGGGTGGAGGTGGTTTAACCTATGGATTCCCTTGGTTTTTTATGGATTGGTTTATCCCATGAGATCCCACAATCATGCTTGAATATGGCACGAGGGTGATTGGATGAAAGAAATATTTGGTTCAACCCAATCTATGGTCAGGTGGTACGTGGAAGTCCCTGACTTGGTTGGCCTTCGCATATGTTGATAAGAGCTTATAAGTTCCTCTTGTATTTCATAAGTAAATGTACTTGTTATTATGTGGATTTAATGGTTGTTCTATCATTGTTATTTATTTGGTTATATGTTGGTTATAAGCATAGTTTTATGACAGACCCAAGTAAAGGCTCTTATCATGTTTGATTGATAAATGAATTGTTAATGAATGCATGACTTAATAGATGTTATTGCAGCTATTGTGATAGGGCATTAGTCCTTCTTGGTAAATCTCAAATAAGTTTCAGATTTCTATGTTTATATATGCATTCATGACCTATAAATCTTATGTTCTCAACTTTGATGGAATGACTCTCATGGTTAGACCAGGCCAAGTCAAGTCCTTGATTAAGCTTTGTGTTAAAGGATTTGTCTATGTGTTATTTATCATTTTTGGGAGTTTCAATAAGTTCTGGGTAGAGGTCTGGATCATATCCCTGAAAAAATGGCTCAGATCTTGGGGTCCCTGGCACAAAACTGAGTGAAAAAGACTTTAGTCACTAGGAATCAGCCTTGTGGGAGAAACTAGAGTGCTCTAGTTGCATGGAGGCCTTGCCATGGGAGTGATTGAGGCTCGCGATCAGTGAAAAAGAAAGTTAAGTTAAGGGTTGGGAACTTGGAGTAGTTGGTTAGCTCCTGGTGGTTTTGTAGCACCTGAGGGACGTTAGGAACGTCTTGTTTTGTTGGCTCCATTTCCTTAAGGATATCTAGGAGGTTGAGTCATGTCATAGTAGCCCTCAACTGATTTTTACCTTGGGCAGGCCTATTAAAGTGGGTAGATATGGGAGGATGATTTTACAGAGTGTTATCGAAGTGGGTTGTGCTCTCTTTGGGAGGTATGGTTATGGTTAGCCCATTCGGCCCATGCGGCTAGATGCATGTGGTTATACATGCATTTTCATGGTTATGGTTGTCATGCATGAGGTCATGGTATGTAGTTGGTATTGTCATGCATGATTTTGATATATTGATATGATTGTGATTATACATGTATCATGCTAATGTGGACTGATTTTGTAGATGAGATAAACCTCCCCTGAACGTCATTGAGGTATGATTTTGGCTATGGTATCTATTTGGTTTATCTGACATGGTATACTTGCAAGAAGAAGAGAATCAAAGATGACAAGAAAAATGGTGGACTATAGTTCATGTGACTCTCCCTACAGATCAGTTGGGCAGCAAGGAGATGTGTATTCTCTTGATATAGTAGACACATTGAGGAGTTTGAGGGCAGAGATCAAAAGTTACAAATCAAACAATGACAAGTTGGTTGAGGCTCAGGAAAGACTTGCAAGGGCTTAGAAAAAGCAAGCAGGGGTCAGTGCAATCATCCTTCAAAGTTTTTTAGAGTTATAGAGACAGGGATAGTTGAGGATTAGTCAAGAACAAGAAGAGAACACAAATGGAGTCTATGGTAGTAGGTCTTGGTCCGGATACATGTTGGATAGAGGGGGCATAGTCGTAGGTGGTAGATAATTAGATACACCTGAAAGGAGGACTGGTCTGTATGGGTATCACTCTAGTTCCTCATTCAGGAGGCATCATCATAGTTGCCACTGTCATCATCCTTATAGGAGGAGTGAGTACTTTCTTGAGGAGTTCAAGAAATTCAAGTTGCCTACATTTGATGGATAGATGAGAAGTCAGAAGATACAAAGGCATGGTTTCTTGGGATGAATAAATTATTCAAATTGAATAACTATTTAGAGAACATGAAAGAAAAAATAGCCACCTTCAGTCTAAAAGGGAAAGCATATACCTGGTGGGAAGATGTGAAGAATGTAAGGGAATTCAGGAAGAATATTTGATTTCGGATGAGTTCAAGAGACTTTTAAAGAATAAGTAACTATCTGAGGGGTACTATGATGACAGAGCTAAGGAGTTTTATGAGCAGAAGATGGGTTCTATGACAAATGATGAGTATACTAGCAAGTTCCTAGAGCAATTGAGGTATGTGCCTTACCTCAAGGATGAGAAAGAAAATATTCAAAGGTTCATCAGTGGGTTACCAACAACATATAGAGACCAAATTGAGTTTTATGAGCCACAGTTGCCAGAGGAAGCCATCAAGCAATTGAAGCATTGTTATGAGCAGTCAAAGCATAAAATTGAGACTAAGCGTGATTTAAAGGGGAATGAGAAAGTTAAAGGGAAGTGGCCACCAAAGCAGGGAAAACCTCAGTATGAAAGTGAGAAATAAAATGTTGTTCCTTACAAGAATTTTAATGCAGTTGAGAAAGGACACGGGTCACAACCTAGAGAGCAACATAATAGAGGTAATGTTAGGGGACCATTCCAGTATTGGATATGTGGCAATGATCATTGCAAGAAGGATTATCCATTGTACCAGGGTGGTAGGCCTCAAATATATAATCCTCAGAAGGCGCAGAAGGTTGGGGATGTGGAGCATAACATCCCTTGGATCTATGTAGTTGTGGACAAGAAGCAGACAGATCACCAGACATCCATGATTAATATGGAAGGTAAACTTTGTGGTCAAGTTGTTTATATTTTGATTGAACCTGGATCGAATTATAGTTATGTTAATCTTGACCTGGTGGATAAGTGTGGTTTAACAAAAGAAGTGCATGTAGAGTCTTGGTTGGTGCAGTTGGCTACTGTACTAATAAGAGATTTCATAACAAGGTAAGAACTTGTGCATTTGAGCTTAATGGTATGCCTACAACAATGCATCTAAATATGCTCCTGTTGGGATCATATAGTATGCTTTTGGGTATGGATTGGTTTTACCTCCATAGGACCAAAGTAGATTGTTATGACAAGGCTATTGAGTGCTTGGATGATAATGGGGAAAATACAATTTTGCAGGAAAAGAAGAAGCCTACATCAGTGAGGATGATTACAATTATGCAAGCTAAGTGCATTCACAAAACGGGGTGTGTACTATTTGTAGTCCATATTTCTAGTGAAAAGGGTAAATATGTTGAGGATGCATAAATATTTGAGAGGTACCCCATATTATAGTAGTTTTAGGATGTATTTCCTACAGATATTTTAGAGTTTCCTCCCAACAGGGAAGTGGAGTTTTCTATTGAGTTGGTACTAGGGGCAACACCATCATCGAAGACACCTTACAAGATGAGTACTCGAGAGTTACTAGAATTGAAGTTGCAGTTGAAGGAAATGATTAACAAGGGGTACATTAGGCCAAGTGTATCGCCTGAGGGTGCACCAATATTATTTGTAAAGAAAAAGGATGGTACTCTTAGATAATGCATTGATTACAGGAAACTAAACAAGGTGACCATCAAGAACATGTATTCTTTTTCGGGGATAGATGTCTTGTTTGACAAATTGAAAAGAGAAGTAGTGTTCTCAAAGATTGATTTGAGATCAGGATACCATCAGGTACACATTAAAGAAGAGGACATATACAAGACTTCTTTTCAGACTAGGTATGGGAAATATGAGTTTTTTTGTAGTTCCTTTTGGTTTGAATAATTCTCCATCTACTTTTATGTGCTTGATGAATAGTGTTACATGCATATCTGGACAAGTTTGTTATTATATTCATTGATGATATATTGATATATTCTAAGAATGAGGAAGAGCATGCCAAACATTTAGTAACAGTATTGAGATTGCTAAGGGAGCATCAATTTTATGCCAATCTTAGCAAATGCAGTTTCTTTCAAACAAAGGTACATTACTTGGTGCATGTTGTTTCCAAGGAAGGTATAGCAGTGGATTCGGAAAAGATAAGAGCTATCATGGAACGGGAAACTCCTAGAAATGTGGATGAGGACAAATCATTCATGGGGTTAACAGGTTATTATAGGAGGTTCATTAGGAACTTATCATGGATCACATATCCTATTACATCCTTGCAGAGGAAAGGAAATAAATTTGAATGGACAGAAGAATGTGTAGTAATCTTTGAGTAGTTGAAGCAGTTGTTGACAATCACTCCATTGTTAAATATTGCATATCCAGACACGAAGTTTGTGGTGTGCACAAAATGCTTGCAAGAGAGGACTTGGTGGAGTCTTGATGTAGGAGGGACAGGTGGTGTGTTATGAGTCAAGGAAACTGAATGAGAACACACACAATTAGGTGACTGATGACCTTGAGTTGGCAGTGATCATTCATGCATTGAAGATGTGGAGGCATTATCTTCATGGTAGGAGGTTTGTATTTATCAGCAATCATAGTCGGCTTATGTACCTATTTGACCAACCAAATCTGAATACTAGGAAATCTAGATGGTTGGCAACCCTTAGTGAGTTTGACGTTGAGATCAGATACATCAAAGGAAAAGAGAATAGGGTTGTAGATGCTATCAATAGGAGAGTGCGGGTAAACCATGTTGCAGCTATGAGTTCTTTTGGGAAGGATTTACAAGATGCGATCATATAGGTAGGACAACTAGATGACAGGTACCACCAACTTAAGCATAGGTTACAACAGGTTACAAGTGAATAGGATGTGGACTATAATCTCATAGTAGATGTCTTGGTTAGATACAGGGACAAGATCTATGTGCAGGATGACAATGAACTCAAGAAGCTTATCTTGAGGGAGTTCCATGCCAATTCATATTTGGGTCACCCAGGATATCAGAAGACATTGACAACGGTGAAAAAAATCTACTATTGGTTGAATCTAAAGAAGGAAGTGGCAGAGTTTGTTGCTAAATGCTTGGATTGTCAGCAGGTGAAAATTGAGTGTAAGCATCTAAGTGGTCTACTACAGTTGATTCTAATTCCAAAGTGGAAATGGGAGGTCATTTCCATGGATTTCATTATAGGTTTTCCAAGGACATTGAAGCAACATTATTCCATCATGGTTGTGGTTGACAGGTTGAGCAAGGTAACTCACTTTGTTCCAGTGAAGACTACTTATTCAACTAGTGAGGTAGCACAGGTTTTCATAAGGGAGATAGTGAGGTTGCACAATGCTATGAAGAAGATTGTTTCAAACAAAGATGCTAAGTTCACTTCTAGGTTTTGGAAGGAGTTATTTGCAGGTTTGGGTACAGAGTTGGCCTTCAATAAAACTTAACATTCATAGACATATGGACAGAAAAACAGGGTCAACATGATACTAAAGAATATGTTGAGGATGTATGTCATGCATCAACAACGGAAGTGGGAGGAGTATCTTCCACTGGTTGAGTTTGCTTACAAAATGGTTATTAGGAGTCACCAAAGATGAGTCTGTTTGAGATGCTCTATGGGAGGATTTATAATGCTTCCATCAACTAGAGTGATCCAGTGAATAGGATACTTATTGGACTATACACGTTGGCAAAAATGAAACAAGAAATTCAGGTTATAAAGACGAATCTAAAGGTAGTATAGGATAGGTAGAAGAGTTATGTAGACTAGCATGGGGCATTTAAGGAGTTTCAGGTTAGGAGCATGTGTACTTGTGCATAAATCCTAAGAAGATCTCCTTGAGGATTGAATCATGTGACAAGTTGGTACCTTGGTATTGTGGGCCTCTCGAGATTGTTGAGAGGTTTGGACAAGTGGCCTACAATCTTGCACTACCTTCGACAATGAAAGTCCACGATGTTTTCCATGTTTTGTTTCTTAAAATATATGTAAAAGATGTTGATTATCTTATTGATTGGTTTGCATTACAGGTGGATCCAGAAGGATAATTCCAGCTAGAACCTTAGTGCATAATGTGGCGGAAATAGCTCATTCTACGGAATAAAGAAATCAAGTATGTTAAAGTGCAATGGAAGCACTTTGGGCCTGAAGAAGTTACATGGGGGATGGTTGATCAAATGTGGGCTACATATCGTTCATTGTTTGCTAGTAGAGGAAAATGAGTTTTTGGTATATGTACATATTTATGTATGGGTGAAATTGTAAATATCACAATGATTTGTTTTATAAAGCTATAATAAGCAGTATGGTTATCATGTTTGTCATGATGGTTTTTTCTTTTGAGCAGGTTGTTCATTGTAAATACTATGACAAGCTCCATGGGCAATATGTTTTAGTTTTTCGGTAGTTTTGCTGGTTGTAGGTGTCATTGAACACCGAGTATGGTGTTCCCCTACGGGGGAGGGGTTAATAACAACCCCTGCTTAAAATTCATGTAATAAAGTTAATAAAGGCAAAATAAGACCAAGGTCATGGGACATGTATTCCAAGTTTAATGTTGGGCAATCATCCTAGTGGGTATCACTTGTTGTTTATTATGGCTAAGGGGAAATTAGAAAAGGCATTGAAAAGTCAAAAGGGCATTATTGGCCTTTTATTTATGAAAATAATGGAAAATAGGAGAAAAGGAAGGTGAAAGGTCGTAGTTTGCATGTGAGGAGGAAATTGAAGGAAAATAGAGGGAAAATGAAGAAATTAGAGGCATCAATAATAAAAATACATTAGAACTTGAATTTTGGGCCTTTTTCAGTTAAGTTTTGTAATGTCTTAGAGAGGATAAGGAAAGCAAGGATCAAGCAAGGAAAGGTTGGATCAAGTGACTTTAGCGGGAATACTTGTAGGTAATAGGTTGCATGTATGATTTCCTAGCTGATTTCAGCATGCATGGTATATGCATGTGTGTATTTGGTTCATTTGTTGTCAGTGGCATGGGTTTTGTTGGGTTTCGACAATGCTTTTAACATTTCCTTGCCATTTTCGGATATCCATGGTGTGATGGGATTCATTCTTGGTTGAGCTTTGGATTACCGCAAGGTTTTGGATCCAAGTGAGGTGGTCTCAGGAAAATCCCAAGGGTTGGGGATAGAGAGGGTTTTCTCTGGGAAGCTCTCAACTAATGGGTGGAGACAGGAAAATTCCTAAGGGGATGGTGAAGGAATTCTGAGGCATTCGATCTCAGTTTGGTTTTGTGATCTCAAGACCAATTTAGGTGAGATCAAAGTAGTGTGAGGGTGGAGGTGGTTTAACCTATGGATTCCCCTGGTTATTTATTGATTGGTTTATCCCATGAGATCTGACATTCATGTTTGGAATATGACACGAGGATGATTGGCTAAAAGAAATATTTGGTTAAGCCAAATCTATGGTCAAGTGGTACATGGAATTCCATGACTTGGTTAGCCTTTGTATATGTCGATAAGAGCTAAGTTCCTCTTATATTTCATGAGTAAATGTACTTGTTATTGTGTGGTTTTAACTATTGTTCTATCATTGTTATTTATTTTGTTATATGCTAGTTATAAGCATAGTTTTATGACAGACCCAAGTGAAGGCTCTTATCATGTTTAATTGATAAATGAATGGTTAATGAATGCATGAATTAATAGATGTTATTGCAACTATTGACAATTGTGAGAGGGAATTGGTCCTGCTTGGTAAAGCTCGGATAAGTATCATATTTCTATGTTCAGATATGCATTCATGACCTGTAGATATTATGTTCTCAATGTGTTTGACAGAATGATTATCATGGTTAGACCAGGCTAGGTCAAGTCCTTAATTAATCTTTGTCTTAGAGGCTTTGTATCAGTGTTATTTATCATTTATGGGAGCTTCATTAAGTTCTGGGCAGAGGTTTGGATCCTAGCCATGAAAAAGTGGCTAAGATTTCTAGGTCCTTGACATAGAATTGAGTGAAAAAGACGACAGTTGTTGGGAAGCAAGCTTGTGGGAGCGACTAGAGGGTTCCAGTCACATGGAGGTCTTGCCATGGGAGCGACTAAGGCTCTAGGTTAGTGAAAAAGAAAGTTAATTCAGGGGTTGGGCACTTGCATTGGTTGGTTAGCTCTTGGTAGTCTTGTAGCACCTTAAGGAAGTCAGGAAGGTCTTGTTTTGTCGGCTCCATTTCCTTAAGGTTATCTAGGAGGTTGAGTCATGTCATAGTATCCCTCAACTCATGTTTTCCCCGGGAAGGCTGTTAAATTGGGTAGATATGGGAGGAGGCATTTACAATCCTCTACCCTTATTTCCTACTTTAAAACTTATAAACTTGTCACTACAAGCCAATCCTAGGTTAGGGAGATGTTAAGAGGATTAAATGAGGTTGGTGTGAGAATGCTCATAACACTCCACAAGCAACCCATTTAGAACATTGGATCCATGTGTCCCTCCCTTCAGCTAGCTACAAATTTATTTTTCACATAAATTTACATATGCCCAAAATTCACATAGTGATATTACATATACGAGGTGCCATAAACAGGGTTGTTACAATAATAAGTCAACTTACATTAGGCATACATTTTGCATATGAACTTGATTTGACATGCTTCTTTCATAGTTGTAGATGTCTTAGTGTAGACTAGCACTAAGGGGTCTAGCACAAGTGAGAGTGTTTGGACCCAAAAAAACTTTGTTTAAGGCATCAAAATGCCTTCAAAAGGTTTTAGACCCCAATTCTCTAAACTGGGACTTGTAAGTAAAAATGACGCACAAGTTGATTCCTCCAATTTTCTACTCTAAAATAATTGATATAAAATGATAATAATATAATGATGAAATCTAGATCAATTCATCTCAAACCAACTAACTAGGGAGTCATTAGAAAGAGTATTGGTCCCATCATTCATGGTCTTTTCTTGTTTTTCTAATTGTGTTTTAGACTTTTCATGAGGTTCGTGAAGAGGAAAGAAAACCAACTCGTATGTTTTATATAGGAAATGTTGCATTTCATCCCATTATTTGTTGAGGGCCACTTCTTGTTGATTTAGGAGTTAGTAAGAAGGCTACTATATACACATTAGGTAGCCTTCCATAGTTTTATATCATGGCATTAACAAGAAGAGAAAAAGTGCTTTCGCAAGAAATCACATTACATAAAATGTTAAGAGTTTTGAAGAAGCTATGAGATAAAGCAATGTTTGCTTTAAAGTTGAAATTAAAGTAAAAGTAATGTCTATAATGATAAAAGCAACTTAATAAATGAAATAAACTTGATTAATAATAATAAAATATATTTTTAAATCTTAATCAATATAAAAAATAAATGTTTACACACCAAACTAACTAAACCAAAACAACATATTAATACATTAGTGAAAAATAATAAAAAAATATTATTTATAAAAAAATAATTAAATAAAATAATACTAATATAACCTTACCAAGCCCATAACATCTTATAACATGTATAAAACATATAGCTCATATATTTTGGCTCAGGTAAATGAAGATCGATGTGCCAATTTACTTTTTAAAAACAAAGCCACATATATATAAAGAATAACACTATGGCCTGCACAAATCTGCATCCAACCAATGACAAACCCCACGATGATTACGATGCCGAGATTATTATATTTCTTTTCTGAATGGAACATCCCTTAAAGGTGGATGTTACCTCAACGATAATGAGATCAAGGTTTATAATAGCGTTGATGAGTTTCTCTACAGTAGTGGTGATGAGTTTATGTGTAGTAAGGTTTTATGAAGATGGATAAGAGTTTTTTTTGGAATATTTTAAAATTTGATGATGGATAAGAGTAAGGTGAAATTATTTATTTATTTTTTAATAGAGGATTTTTTGAATTAATAATTAAATTAAATTTAAATAATAAATAATAAATATTATTAAAAAAATTACCATAATTTCAATTTCAACTTTTTAATAGATCCCTCTGGAATCCCTACTAACATAAAAAAGTTGCAATAATGTTTTAGTATCACAAAGATGGTGATGGTGTACTTAAATGCTTCCTTTTTAAGTTTGTTGACTAGTTCCCCTATTATCACACTTACAGAAATTAGGAGGAACTTTCCCATTAACTATTGTGAAAGCAATATTTTGAATAATTTCTCAATGATTTTGATCTGGTGATAGCTTCTCGTCTATGATTTTGACTTGGTGATAGCTTTCCGTTTCTCCATCAGAGGCAGTGGGGCAACCCATGGCAATTCTTCTTCCACAAGAACGAACATGGAAAATGTGTGGTGCCCTTTCAATCTTCCACATTGACTATTACACCCTAAATCTTCTGAAAGGGGGCTGGATTTTGTGAAAACCCCTTGCAAGGTCTTTATTTAGAATATCTTATACATCATTTGAATATGGTGTTAAAAGGATTCCTCAAAACATTAAAAAAATGTCAAGTAAGATTGTTTGATTATTTTATGGAGAGAAAAACACCCAAAAAATGGTATAAGAAAATAACAACAAAATGGCTCTAATAGTGTTTATCAATAAATAAGGACATTGTTATTTTAAAAGTTGAAAAAGGTGGAGCGATGGTAATTGTGAATAAGAATAAGATCGCTTATATTATTAAGATTTTGGAACATATAAATAAAATGAGAATTATGGAACATATTTCTGGAAGCCGCAACTTTTGGTGGTGGAATCATGCCGATTTGAGGGTCTGTTTGTGAGATATCATCTGCCCTAGTTTGATGATGAAGCCGCTAATGCTGATGCTGTTGATCTAGGGTTTTCTACTATTGATATAAATCGGATTTATTGTACTATTTCTCTCTGCTAAATTATTGAAGATAAAAGAATATTTGATCAAGGGGTTTCCCCACACATTGTGGGGTTTGTCCCTGGCTAGCTTCCACATCTTGTGTCTCTTGTCTTGGCTTGTTTTCTGTCAATCGTTTAATGTTCTATGTGCACTTTACTTTATGTACATGTGATTGTTAATCTGTGGAATATAATAAGAAAAAGAAATAAACTGTTATAAGCATAGAATGTACCATAACTTAACATGGGATCAGAGCTGAGGTGAAGACAAAGCCCGAGCAAGAGCAAGAGCAATCACTGAAGAGAAGATTGGCAAGGCTATCCTAAAAGAACGATGGGGTCCTCAACACTCTTTCCTGCCGAAGATAATCTCTGTGAGAAAGTTGACTATCATGGATGGAAGATGTCTATTGATCTAACCCTTGAGGATCAAGGAGTGTTGGATTATGTGAGAAGCAATATTATTGAGCCTCCATCAAATACATCCGCTGCTGCATGGAACAAATGGAAAACCGGAGAAGTCAAAACAGAAGATCATCCGGGACTTTATCGACAAGCACTTGGTGGCTTACATCTCTGACCTAAACACCTCCAAGGAAATCTACGATAGACTGGTGAGTTTATTTAAAGTTAATGATGCAAATCAAGTTTTGTTTCTTAGAAATAAGCTGAGGGAAATCAAGAAGGGTAAAGACGAGAGTATGCAAGCATACTTCTTAAGAATAACTGAGAACAAGAACGATCTCCTATCTATTGGGGAGGCTATTACTGACAGGGAAATGGCACTCACAACTCTTGGAGGATTACCATCCGAATGTTACGTGTTCAGGACTACTCTTCTGAACAATAATATAATTCCTGGTTTCAAGGAATTAATGGTTAAATGCATTTAAGAAGAAACAAGGGAAGAAGAGAAAGAAATGTCCATGCCTAAAGTTCCTCCTGCTGCCTTTTCTTCTCATGCTAAGAATAGAAATAATTCCGACACTAAATCAAAAGGAAAGGCTGGACCTAAGAAAGGAAGAAAATGACGATGTTACATCTGCGATAAAGTAGGTCACTATGCAAGGGAGTGCCCTGATAAAAAGGACTCACACCGAGACGATGATCAAAATCCCTCTAATGGCAATCAAAGGAATGATAAATTCAATAGAAAAGGTGAGAGGAGAGTTGGGAATCGATGAAGAGGACAACCATTCAAGAAGGTTAGAAATTCCAGGATGTATTAAATGCACTCGACCTCAAAAAGAACCTAGTGTCCATCTCGGCAATGGAAGACAAAGGATACAAGGTAACCTTCAGTGACGACAAGGTACGTATATGGAAAAATAATGTTAAAGATGCCTTTACTCTTGGGTTTAGTGTTGATTCATTATATTAGGTCGATGGAAGTCCGCTAGGTGTCATGTCTTATGACACATCTCTTCAGTTTGAACTTTGGCATCGGAGGTTTGCCCCCTTTCATTATAAAAGCTATACTTGGTGTAAGACAAATGGTGACAGGGATGCCCAAATTCCGAGTAGAGAAAGAAGGTGTATGTCCAGGATGTGCCGAAGGAAAGCTCAAAAGGGGACCATTCCCCTCAAGCCAAAGCAAGACCTCTGATATATTACAGTTGGTTCACTCAGGCATATCTGAGGCTAGCATTAAGAGGGAGACTACTACACCACATACTCCTGAGAAAAATGGTGTGGCAGGAAGGAAGAACCGTACAATTGTGGAAGTTGTCCGGGCCATGCTACATGATCTAAGACTTCCGAAGTTTCTATGGGCTGAAACTACAAACACCACCGTATATTTGCATGTTTCTCATTTTTTTTGGAAGCCCTGTATATTTTCATGTGTCGAATTGGGTGCATCTGGAAAGAAAGGAATTTTTGTGGGCTATGGTGAAAATACTAAAGGCTATAGAATCTATGTAGCCAGTCAAAGGGAAGTCGTGATTAGTCATGATGTCGCCTTTGACGAAGATATGGCTCTCAGCAAGGTGGACAATCTTCCGACTTTGAGGACCTCTCAAGAAGCCGACACCAGGGAAACGAAAGAAAAGGATGATGAATCAATACTTGATGTAGAAGAACCCATGGATCCTATTGATCCTCATCCACATGAGCCTTCCTCTTCTAGGAAGAGGCCTTCATGGCTTAGGGGGATACTTGATGATGCTGAAGGACATGCTGCACCCTGAGGAACCTTCCGTCAAAGTAAGAAACCTAACAGGTATCAGGGTTACCTGACCATCATGAGCACGATCATACAAAATGAGCCTTCATCATTCTCAGATGCCATCAAGCATCAAGTATGAAAGGATGCCATGACCATAGAATATGAGTCTATTATGGAGAATGATGTCTGGGAAGTAGTTCCCAGACCCCGGAAAAGACAATTGTTACTTCTAAATGGCTTTACAAGATAAAGCATGCGGCAGATGGAAGTACGGAAAAGTATAAGTCTTGTTTTGTTTCTCGTAGTTTCTCCCAAAAGGAAGGTATAGACTATGATATTTGCACCTATTGCCAGATATATGACCATCTGCTTGATCATAGCCCTTGTGGCTTCACAAGGATGGAACCTACATCAGATGGATAGACCGCATTCTTGCACGGTTCAATCAAAGAAGAGGTATATGTGGAGCAACCTGAAGGATTTGAATTTTATGATTGAAAATCTCATGTGTGCAGGTTGAAGAAGGTTCTCTATGGGCTGAAGTAAGCACCCCAAGCATGGTATGAGAGGATCAATAGCTACTTGATGAAGTTGGGATTCACTAGGTGTGAAGCCAATCCTAAACTTTACCTTAAGGTTGGAGATGACAAGCCTCTTAGACTGGTGTTGTACGTAGATGACCTCTTTCTAACAGGTGCATACCCTCTCATTCACAAATGTAAGAGGGACTTGGCTTCTGAATTTGAAATGAAGAACCAAAGACTTGAAGTGTGGCAGAAGCCAAGGTAAATTTTCCTATCTCAAGGAAAATATGTGGTGAAGATTCTAAAAAGATTTGGTATGGAAGACTGCAAGCCTATGTCTACCTCGAGGATCTTAACTTTTAGAAGTTATATGGTAGTGATGTTGGACCAGATTTGGGCAATGTCGAACCTCTATTCGAACATATGTTTTGTAGTTAGCATTGTGAGCTCATATTTGGTTGAGCCTCACTAGATTGGTGCCGAGAATCTTCTGAGATGTCTTCATGACATAATCTCTCATGGATTGAGATACATTGCCGGAAATATGAAACTGCATGATTATTCAAATGCTGATTAGGTAGGTAATGTGAAGGATCACTGGAGCACTTTTAGTGCTATTTCTCTTGGATTATGCTTCGATATAATGGATGAGTAGGAAGTAGAAGTCGGTTGCCATAAGCACCGCCGAGACCACATACATATCTATGAGTATGAACTTGTATGAAGCTGCCTGGTTGGGGAAGCTCTTCAGTGAGCTGTTTGAACACATACCACTGTGATTCTCTGTAACAAATAGAGATGGGATTCGATTATTGAGGAATCCCATATTCGTCGATTTCTCCAGCAGATAGACATCATCTGGGATATGGTAAGTCGATGAGCAAGGAGGCTCCATCGCATTAAGATGATGTATAGGCCGATACACCTTGTCAAAGCCCTGAGGAAAGATCTAATCTATGACTTTCCCAAATGACTTGGAGTCGTCAAGAAACCCTTGTACAAGGGTCCTGCATGTTGCATACATTGAGCTCTGGGAGCTCTAAGGGCTTGCGGTTCTTACTGGAGCAACATACAACCACAGGGTGACTCACCCTCTTTTGGTGGTGCGCACTGGAAGAAGATGATTCACTCACTTGTGGGACAAGATGATTCGCTCTCTTGTGGAACAGGATGATTCGCTCTCCTGTGTAGCAGGATGATGTGTTCTCCTGTGAGGCCTGGATTGATGTGTCCTCCATGGTGATTGTAGCAGGTCGATGTGTTCTCCTGTGAGGCCTGGAT
This sequence comes from Pinus taeda, assembly GCA_000404065.3. Classification (NCBI taxonomy): domain Eukaryota; kingdom Viridiplantae; phylum Streptophyta; class Pinopsida; order Pinales; family Pinaceae; genus Pinus; species Pinus taeda. The sequence continues at coordinate 36,577 of APFE030513258.1, forward strand.
TGATGTGTTCTCCATGGCGATTGTAGCAGGATTGATGTGTTCTCCTGTGAGGCCTGGATTGATGTGTTCTCCATGGCGATTGTAGCAGGATTGATGTGTTCTCCTGTGAGGCCTGGATTGATGTGTTCTCCATGGTGACTATGTAGCAGGATTGATGTGTTCTCCATGGTGATTGTAGTAGGATTGATCTGTTCTCCTGTTAGGCCTGGATTGATGTGTTCTCCATGGTGATTGTAGTAGGATTGATGTGTTCTCCTGTGAGGCCTAGATTGATGTGTTCTCCATGGAAATTGTAGCAGGATTGATGTGTTCTCCTGTGAGGACAAGATTGATTAGTTCTCCTGTCGAGGCATCTTACCCATGCAGTCTGGGACTCATGGGAAGTACCTCTCATCTGATCAATGGGCAGGGAAATGAAGTTAGGGACCATAGTAGTACCGATGGATGCATCATTGTATCTAACGTACTCCCTACGCTAAGATGACCTCCATTGATCTGGGATCACTGATACTAGTCTGGGACCAGTGGTAGGAGTGGTACATTCTATGACACTGACTTCGGGTCAGTTGAGATTGGTCTGGGACCAGTGGTACGCACTTTGAGACTGCCTTTGAGTTAATGGAGGATGTTACTAGCCTGGGACCAGTGGTAGGAGTTGTACATATTATGACACTGACTTCGGGTCGGTTGAGACTGGTCTGGGACCAGTGGTACATACTCTGAGGCTGACTTTAAGTCAGTATGATACATCCTCGATCATTTCTTCTTCTTCATAATTCGGACAAAAGCAGAACAGAGTAGAGCAATACAAATCAGTACAGGGCATAACAAGACAAAGAAAAATAAACGGAATAGAGCAAAGCAGGACAAGGGTCAGGCTATACAGGATAGTGCATTTGATGGATGAATAGTAACGACGAATAGACAGATTGCAGACGAAGTTTTCCCTAGTTGAGAGGGAGTGTTAAAATTAGCAACTAGGGCCAAACTTCATGTGGGTAATCTTATTCATGGTTGATAATATTTTTATTAGATTCCTCTTGTCAAGAGGTGTAGGATTGATATAAATATCATCCGATTCTGATAAGTATTCATGGAGATATGAATTTATTTTGATTATGGAATTATTATCAAGCCGACCTACAACTCATGTAGGCTCAGAAGCCCAACAGTGGCATCTATTCAAACACCAATGTTGTGTATAAATACAGGAGGACTTTTCCTCATTTGAACTCACTCAACTTATCACATCTCTCTCTCTACTGCACAGAAAAGAGTCTCTTCTCTACTGTGCAGAAAAGGGTCTCTCTCTCACACATGTGAAGTCGAAAGCTGCTAAAACTAAAGCTACAACTGCAGATCCAAAGTTTGACCAGCGTGGACCATCAAACCTCCTATTTTAATATGCGCTGTAGGTTCATTTGAACCTCTCTGAAGGCTGCAACTTTTGGTGGTGGAATCAAGTCGATCCGACGGACGGTTTGTGAGATATCGACTGCCCTAGTTTGAAGGAAGTTGATGAAACTGAAGCTGCAACTGTAGATCCAAAGTTTGACCAGTGTGGACCATCAAACCTCCTATTATGACCTGCACTATAGGTTCATCTAAACCTCCTATGAAGGCTGCAACTTTTGGTGGTGGAATCAAGTCGATCCGACGGATGGTTTGCGAGATATCGATTGCCCTAGTTTGAAGGAAGCTACTGAAACTGAAGCTGCAACTGCAGATCCAAACTTTGACCTGCGTGGACTAGAAGATCTCCTCATCAGAACTGTGTTGTAGGTTCATATGAACCTCATTTGAAGGCTGCAACTTTTGGTGATGGAATTAAGCCAATCCGACGGACGGTTTGCGAGATATTGTCTGCCCTAGTTTTGATGATGAAGTCGCTAATGTTGATGCTACCGATCTAGGGTTTTCTACTGCTGATATAAATCAGATTTATTGTACTATTTATCTCTACTGAATTATTGAAGATAAAAGAAGATTTGATCAAAGGGTTTCCCCACACATTGTGGGGTTTTTCCCTGGCTAGCTGCCACATCTTGTGTCTCTTGTATTGGCTTGTTTTCTGTCAATCATTTAATGTTCTATCTGCACTTTACTTTATGTACATGTGATTGCTAATCTATGGAATATAATAAGAAAAATAAGTAAACTGTTATAAGCATAGAACATACCATAACTTAACAATTCAAAAGCCCAAGGAGGGTCTCTTTAAAACTACAATGACTCTATTGACTCAGAATAAATCCTAGAAGTCCTCAATGGGGACTTTGACCTAAAACATGGTGAACCAAGCATGAAACCCATGATTTAATAAGTCATAATAATAATAATAATAATTCTTTTCTTTATTTTTTGACAAGTACATTACATGATGACTCAAATACATTAAATGAAGACTGGACCTAGTTGCATTTTCCAACATAGGAAACTGGCCATGTGTTTAGTCATGGAGATCACAAGAGATTGGAAATCCCATCTCTTTTTGGAATACTCTAATAACAAGTTTGCTTATGAGTTAATGGATGGTCTTATCCAAGATGATAGGTACATAATAGTAGATGGGGTCATTTTCTATAAAGGAAGATTATATTTGGTCCTTGAATCCACACAAAAAGTGAAGATCTTGAAGACCACACATGACACGCCATTAGTAGGGCTTAGGGTTTAGGGTTTATGGAACAAGCCAGAGCATACTCCTCCTCTAGAATTGCTACAACACTTTCAAATTCTAGAGAAAAAGTGGGAGATGTCATCAATGGAATTTATCACAGGTCTACCCAAGGCACAAGGCAAGGATTGCATCTACATGATAGTTGACAGGTTGACCAAGTTCACACATTTTTTTGTGATTTCAATAGATTATAAGGAAGCACAAGTGACATATTTTTCAAGGAGATGTTTAGACTCCATGGGTTGTCTAAAAATATAGTTAGTGGTAGGGATAATAGGTTTATCAATGTGTTTTGGAAGGAATTATTCATATTGGTGGGCATAGAATTGACCCTTAGTACTAGTTATCACCCTCAAACAAATGGCCATGTAGAGATTGTGAATAAATGGATTAAGGGGTATCTGCATACGTACGTGTCAGAATAGCATAAAGCATGGATCAAATGGTTATATCCAGGGAAGAACTGCTACAAAACCACTTATCATCTATCTATTGGGATGACCCCATTTAGGGCATTGTATGGGTCCGATGCACCATCATTTGTCAAAGTGGTATTTGGGGATAGAAAGGCTCCAAAAGCTAAAGATTGGATATAAGAAAGCCAAAAATATTGAATGGTGTTGTCATTGATGTTAACGTTCGCTAATGAATGCTCTCAATATTTTTTTGGATTACATTACTTGGAAGCTTCAATGTGTTGACGAATGTAACTAGGTTCGATCTTCATAATTATATTTGAGTCATTATGTAATGTACTTGTCAAAAGAATAAAGAAATATTTTATATTATTGTATCATTGACTTATTAAAGCATGGGTTTCATGCTTGGGTCACCATTATATTAGAAAAAGTCCCCATTGTGGACTCTTAGGATTAATATTGAGTCCATAGAGTCATTGTACATTTAAGGGACCCTTCTTGGGATTTGGAATCATGTAAAGAGGTTTATTATTGAGTCAAATATGATTTATGTAACCTCCACACCAAGTCAGACTAAAGGAGATCAAGTCGGCTTAAGGGACATCGATTCGACCTCACCCGGTGCCTATAAATAGAAGGAGATCGAATTCATTTGGAGCATCTCATGTCAAGCATGTTCAATATCTCTAGTGAAGCTGGAAAAAGTGCGAAGTGGATCAAAGGAAGTCAAAAGGAGTGTGAGTTGGGTCAAGGCTAAGGAGAAGGAAGAAATCGAAGTTTTGGTGCTACTCTCTCTCTTTCATGCCCTAGTTTGGGAGATCAAAGTCTTTAAAGTTTTGTTGTTGCTAGTTGCTTCCTGATGTCGTAAGTTGTTGCATAATCTAAGTTGTTGGGGTGGAAGTGTTGCTGCAAAGGGGTCAAAGATCTGGAAGGGCTGACTTGGTGTGGAGGGAAGGTTTGGTCTATGTCTAGGTTGAAAAGTCTCAAAGAAAACTATTGAAGGAAGAGAATTTTTCACTGGGTTTTCTCCTTGAGAGGTGTTTTTCCCTGGCATAGTGCGTACTTCTTGTTTCTTGTGTTTTTGTGATCTTAATACACACATAATATGGTAATTGCTTGATGACATATAAGATAATAAAGAAGTAAAATAATCCAACATAACTCACAAGTAATTATAAAGAAAGAGAAATCAAACCCTAATATACTTGCATTGATTTCTCAACATGGTAGCAGAGCTAAGGTCAGGAAAGGTTGAAGATCACTTTGTTGGCTCAAAAGGAACAAACATGGATTCTCCCTCTTTGATAAACTATATGAGAATGGGTATCAACATTGTTGGAAGTTGGATTAAGAGGGTCATCCACTACTTATTCAACAAGGTCAAAATTCAAGGATTCTTAGTTGCTCTTACAGGTTCTCTTAGTGATGAAAATGCATGGATCATTGATAGTGGAGCATGAAGGCACATGACTGGAGAAAGTAAGCAACTTCATACACTATTAAAGGAGTCGTTTTCTCATGCAGTGGAATTGGGTGACAAAAAAAGCTATGATGTTATAGCCCTGGGATCAACATTGTTGAAGCTAGAAAATGGATCGAATTTTCACCTCAACAACATACTATATGTTCCAGGTTTGAAAAAGAGTTTTCTTTCTATTTCTTGTTGAGAAGATAAAGGAGATAGAGTTACTTTTGGTGATGGAAAAGTATTTTTTAGGGGAAAGACTCTAGCATTGATAAAGCTAAGGTTATTGGAGTTCGTGAAGGAAGCCTTTATAGAGTTATTACACCACCTCCTCAAGCTTTGGTTCACATGGAGATCAATCCCACTGAGCTATGGCATAGGAGGTATGGTCATCTACATTATAAGGTTATCCATACTCTTAATCAATTGGTTCATGGCATCCCCAATATGAAGTTAGATCATGAAGGTGTGTGCAAGGGATGCTCTTTTGGAAAACATACAAGAAATCCATTTCTGAATAGTAATCACTTGGAGGTCATCTCTACTATGTAACATTCATTGATGACCATTCTAGAAAGACGTGGCTCTACCTTCTCAAAACAAAAGAGGAAGTATTTAAAAAGTTCAAGGAGTTTAGATCTGAAGTGGAAACCCTAACTGAAAGAAAGTTAAAAATTCTAAGTTCCGACAATGGCATGGAATACACTTCTAAGGAATTGAATGCATATTGTAAGGAAGCAAAAATTAAGAAGGAGCTCATTGTTCCCTATTATCCTGAACAAAATGGAGTGGCTGAAAGGAAGAATATGTCAATTGAAAAAGGCATTCGAACAATTCTCCTTGATCAAGACCTACCAAAATTATTATGGGGAGAAACAACAATGACAACCGTCAACATTCAAAATAGAAGTCCTCATAGAAGTCTTAATAATATAACATCCGAAGAAGTATTCACAGGAAAGAAACCAAGTTATCACATCCTAATCTTTGGAAGTACAATATACATCCATATTCCAAAGGACAAGAGAAAGAATTTGGATTCCACAATTATCAAGGGAATATTCATTAGATATAGTGTCTCCTCTAAAGCATATAGAATCTACATTAAATAAGGAAGACATATTAAAGTAAGGAGGGATGTCATATTTGATGAAAATCAAGCCTACAAAAATCAAAGGATATTCCTATTGATTATGATGACAAATAATTTCCAATATTTGAATAAGAAAAAGATCATCATGAAAACCCTACTGAAAATCAAGAAGAAGAAGAAGGACCAAGTGAGCCTATTCAATCTATGGTCATCCCAACCACAAGGAAAATGCCAAATTGGTTAAAAGCTACATTAGAAGATGTTGAAGGACATGAAGTTGTGAAAGGAACCTTCAGGGAAAGTTAAAGACCTGTTGGACACCTAATCCTCTATGGGTTGGTGTAGAATGTGAACAACCACGAGAGTCCAAGAGACCTTGGGATGTGGAACCCAATGGTCACACAAATGTACGATAAATGTATATCATGTCAATAATAATGAATTCATTGTTTATCATCCACCTTTGTTATTTACATTCCATGTGACTTTAACATGGTATCAGAGCGGGCGATATTCTGCCCTGCTCATATTTGAGCCAATTGTTTTATGGCATTTCTATGCAGGTCAGTTCTACCATCAATTCTGCATTTCATAAATGTTTTCCTAGCTAAATTCTAGCTGCAATTTCTGTGCGGTAATTTCATATTGGTTTTGTGGCATCTCTCATGTCATTTTTTCCCTTTCTGCTACCTGCTAGAACTCGAGTGTTCTAATTGTATGCTTGACCTAACGCTCCACTAATTTGGTCTTGGTGAGAAACCCTTTTTCTCATTTCTAGGCACTCTCTGCAACTGTGAGCACTCTTTCTCTACAATGTCGCGAGTTTTATACCTTTGAATGAATAAGAGGTTGTTATATGATGGTTACATTGTGAGATGTAATAAAATGGTGATTTGAATGATCATGTAGTTCCTCGGGACAATGATTATTGCAAACCCTGGTGCATCGGTCATTATTTCTTCTAGAATCATTGGAATCTTTGCTAGAATTTGCGAGACCTCCCATTCTTCTTATGCTTATATATCAGTTAGAAATCTGTTTCCTCATTGAGTGACTACCCTAGTGCTCCATTAGTCTAGTGTCTCTATAAAACTTAATCAATGGATCTAAGATTAGTTTCAATCACTACCACATGTGCCTTCTTTTCCTTCATCGTCTAATTTTGTTATCACCATTAATGGGCTCACTGTCATGCACAATTTTCATTGTGTTTTGCATAATAGCAAGGTTTCTCCACGGGTTTGACCTCACAACATTCTTGTGGCATGGGCTTGATCTCGTGACATCTATGTGAGGAGTATAACCAATTTGGAGCGCATTCTCTTCGAATTACCATCCGCCTTTAGAGATTCTATGACTTTCTCGCACTGTTCTAGAACCTATTGCAACAATTGTCTATGAAATTGACACTTGGTTTCAAGAGTAGTTAAATCGAAGATGATCCTTTTGGAAGGGAGTAGTTGGAGTTTGGCTTGGATTCTGGCAACAAGGCTTTCGCTCAAATCCACATGCGATAGATCTATGCTAAAGTCACTGTTCCTGCTGCCCTACCATTTTTGTCAACAACCATATTGGGAGCCATTTATTGAGTAGCTTAGTTCCCAACTATTTTCTCAGCTAAGAGTTGTATTCAGAACGATTTATTCGATATTTTGTGCGCAACATTAAATGTTTAGTCTGACTCGAAGGAACAAGGGATTCATGTGATTCATTCAATGTGTAAGGGCATCAGCTAGCTGCCGAAGCCTGTGACTCCCACGTTCATCTTATGTATGAATGTGTCTATTACCTTGTCGAAAATCAACGCACTGGACGTTTCTCTCCCTTCACGTTCACGCATGTAAAGCCTCATTTCTTTACTGATCCTTCTCCATTGTTCTAAATTTTCCATGGAGATATTTTATAAGATTTCATGATTTTATATGAATTTCCAAATAAGATCGGTGGGAGTTTATGATAAATTTTTGGGGCATTCTGCAAGAGTTTTATTTGAAATCCCCAAATCTATAGGGCCTAAGAATTTTTATGTAGCATAAGCTGCATATTGAGTGGTTTCTGTGAATAACTTGTAAGTTGGATTATAATGAATGTTGGTGTTTGTATGCTATGGAGACCGTTTTATGTGTTAACCATTCTTTCAAAATCGTAGCCTGCAATCTGAGAACTGAACTGGATGGATTCGTTGTTAAAGGGGGGAATAATTGACATTCGATTGCATTTAGATCGAGAAAATTTTGTATTTCTGGTGATTGGATTGATAGAGATCGCTCTGAAAGCAATGGATCGACATCCGACCTACGACATTTCGTTGTCTCTGCTAGTCTTTATCGTTCCAGGATGCCTTCTTGCATCTTTGATTGCCAAGGAAGAAGTTGCGGAATTGGGAACGATGATTGCGCGTTATATATGTTTTGGTTGAATGCCTTCATGAATTATTGCACAACGACTCGTGACCTTCAAACAACAATGGATGTTATCGCCTATGCGTTGGACATTTCTGCATGATATTTTCTCCTTAGAAACTACTCATTAATTTTCATCGGCAGATTCGAGGATCTTGGAGAGAGATTCGACCATCAGATTGGCACAATATTTTGACTCTTCAAAGGCATGTTTACAATGGAATGAATTAAGCACCGAACTGTACGTGAAACCTATGGACGACTTTTTGGTGAGCCATTTGCAGTTGGCAACACCTATTTTCTGTATTAGATGAATGAAAATGTGTGAACGTTGGACTGTTTTAGTACGCACGTGAGGAAGGACAAGATAATGAGTGTTTTTCTTGTTGTTTTCGGCATCACAATATAGTAAAGGAAAAGCACATGTATAAATTCCAACATGTGCTAATTTGAAGTGCTTTCAATTTCCTTCAAATACTCGAAATATGAAGCCATTAACTTAAAGAGGAAGGCAATTACTTCAGAGGGGACAAGATTGTTTTATACTAAAGATAACCAGTGAATATGTTCTCTCATGAAAGACATAGTCCAAAACTGCAATTAACTTTATTATTTTGATAAATAGTTGCAATCGAACCTGCTGTAAGAGTCTACGTATTTTTTTCTAGAGAATTCAAGTACTTAAAATTGTTGTCATCATTTTGCATTTTTCTTGGCACTCTTGAACTGGAGAAAATGGCAAAAGCTTATGAAGTATTAGAGTTTTTGAAAATTCTAATACAGTTTACTACTAATGACAGTAAAAATCAACAAACCCTCTTTTGGTGACATTAGAATTTGTCTACAAAATGCACAAGAAAAGATTGATTTTTTGCAACTAGAATCTCAATTCCAACGAGATGAGCTTCAACAGATTTTCCATTTTAAATTGTTTTCTACCCAAAAAAACCTCTTTTCAAGGATAATCAATTTCCAACAAGTGAAGAAATCAATAAGATTGAGGTTGATTCACATTTAGTGCCTAGTGCAAGAGAAGAGTTACATGCAGAAGCAGAAATCCGTCCAACACTTCCCAAGCCAATCATCAGACCTTGGGAAGAGCTTGTTAACAACAAGCGCAAAATAGGTCTTGGATATGATAAGGAGGTTTCCTTTCATATTCCAAATTACTCAAAGCCCATTTAGTTTCAGAGTGGTTGATTCCTTCAGGACAGTTCACCTTCAACTGTCCCAGATTCTACTCCTCTTCCACAACAACAACAACAGATTGTGAAATGCCATCACTGTGACCGAGTTGGCCATCTGAAAGATCATTGTTTTGATCTTCATCCAGGTAAGCATTGTCATAAAACCAGTGATTCTTCAAACATATGCTTCAAAAACAAGCCTCCTGCAAGAAAAAAGATTCATCTTGGATGGATCGCTTCTTGGCAATGGGAATCAACCAAGAAGATATGTCAGTGATATGTCCGAACTTGTTCTAGAGTATTGAACAGTCTTGTAGTTGAGTTTTCTACATCATCTCACCTTGTATTTGATTGGCGGGGGGGGGGAGTGATGGTCATCTACAAGCTTTAAAGCCACATCAAGCGAGCTTGAGCCGCAACCTGCCATACCAGATTCAGAGTTGTAGCCAGAGACAAAGATACCCCTGAGCATGTCTTCAATTGGTGATGCCTCTTCAAAACATGAGGAGCACTTCCTCTAGCAGAAGACCTCAGTTTCATTCCAAATTTGGAAGAGTTCCGAGAACTGCACTAAGCATGCCAGTGTTGGTGGTCATCCTTAAACCACCCCACTTATACCAACATCTCAAAGAGCACATTCAGCGTAGTGAAGCCATGCATTTTTACACATTTTGTATTACATCTCTCTTCTTGGACTCATACATACCCCTTCAGATTAAGGGGGGGAATGTTAGACACCTAATCCTCTATGGGTTGGTGTAGAATGTGAACAACCATGAGTCCAAGAGACCTTGAGATGTGGAACCCAACGGTCACACAAATGTACTATAAATGTATATCATGTCGATAATAATGCATTCGATGTTTATCATCCACCTTTGTTGTTTACATTCCATGTGAATTTAACAAGACCAAAGAGATATTCTGGTTATGTTTCATATATGAAAAAGTTAATTGAAGTTGAACCATCTACATTCAAGGAAGTTTCCCATAAAGAGGTTTGGAAGAAAGCAATGCAGAAAGAATATCAATCCATTATGAAGAATGAGGTTTGGGAAATCATTCCTAGACCTAGTGACAAATTTGTTGTCACCTCCAAATGGATCTATAAGATCAAACATATTGTTGATGGAAGTATAGACAAGTACAAAACTAGATTCATTGCAAGGGGTTTCTCCCAAAAGGAAGGCATTTCTTATGAATAAACCTTTGCACCCACAACAAGGTACACCACCATTAGATATTTGGTTTCATTGGCTTCTACAATGGGTTGGAATATCCATCAAATGGACTTAAGACTGCATTTTTGAATGGGAACATTGATGAGTAAGTTTATATTGAACAACCCAAAGGCTTTGAAGTTAATAGAAGGGACTCTCATGTTTGTAGACTCAAGAAGTTCCTATATGGTTTGAAGAAAGCACCTAGGGAATGGTATGCAAGAATGTATGAATATCTCCTTAAACTTGGGTTTGTAAAGAGCTATGTTGATCCAAAATCAAGGCCGTGAATAATGAGCCCATCATTATTCTAGTATATGTGGATGATCTATTCATCATTGGCATGGAGCAAAGAATTCAAGAATGCAAGAAGATGTTGGGAGTTGAATTTCAGATGAAGGATCTAGGATTGATGCACTAATACCTGGGTTTAGAAGTATGGCAGAAACCTAGGGACATATATTTTGGGCAAGGAAAGTACATCATCAATTTGTTGCAGAAATTTAGGATGATGGATTCCAAGCCTATGACTACTCCTATGATCACCAATCTCAAGAAGTCGAGAGGCTATGACTCAAGTCTCGTGGATCCTACATCCTATCATCAGTTGGTGGGTTCCCTAATTTATCTGGTAAATTCTAGGTTAGATGTATGTTTTGCAGTAAATATTCTTAGTCAGTTTTAGTTGGAGCCTTGTCATGATCACTTAATAACTGCTAAAGACATATTGAGGTATCTTCGTGGCACTATACATCACTGAAGTATGATAGTAAGGAAGTCAAGTTAATTGGATTCATAATTGGGTTGGCAATGAGACTGATGGAAGGAGCACTACTAGAGGATGTTTTAGTTTGGGAGCTACCATGATCTCATTAATGAGTAAAAAGCAAGATCTTGTTTCTTTAAGTAGTGTTGAGGCAGAATATGTGGATGCGTGTGAAGTAGGAAAGGAGGTTGTTTGGTTAAGGAAGCTTCTGACAGATTTGTTCGAGAATTCTATGGGTCCTACTATGATTAATTGTGACAATCAAAGTTTTATTAAAATGTATGGAGATCTCGTGTTTCATGCTAGAACAAATCATATCAAAAATAAGTTCCACTTTATTAGGAATTTTGTGCAAGATGGGATCGTGAAGTTGGAGTATGTCTCGATAGATGAACATGTAGTAGACATACTAACAAATTCTCTTCCTAATAATAAGTTTGAATATATAAGAAACATGCTTGGTTTAGTATATATTGTTGATTGTAGTGATGATAAGAAATTGGAAGAGATTTGTTGAGGCTTTTCTAGTGAAGCATTGCCTGGGAGGACATCTAAGCGACACTTTGTGTTGATGTCTAGGTCCCAAAGTAGGGAGGGTGATGTTGGTTGTAGAGCTATGACCTCATATATGCACCCAAGTCCTTGGATTGATGGTTAGCAAGTATTCTTGATGGTACCTAGAGAGGCTGAAAGCTTGATTCCACCTTAGTCCCACTTGGATAGATTTCCCTGGTTAGGAATCTAGTCTGTGGCATTGTAGTGCCTAAAATGTTGAGAGACCAATGAATACATCTCCTTGGTCAGGAATCTAGTCCATGGCAATGCAGTGCCTAAACTCTTCATTGTTCATATAGTTTGAGATATTCTATTATGTTTGTATATTATGAATACCTCCCTAGTTAAGAGGGAGTGTTGAAGAATGTAACTAGGTTCGGTCTTCATAAATGTATTTGAGTCATTATGTAATGTATTTGTCAAAAGAATAAAGAAAATATTTTAGTATTATATCAATGACCTATTAAAGCATGAGTTTCATGCTTGGGTCATCATTATATTAGTCAAAATCCCCATTGTGGACTCCTAGGATTAATATTAAGTCAATAGAGTCATTTTACATTTAAAGAGACACTTCTTGGGCTTTCAAATCATGTAAAAAGGTTTATTATTGAGTCAAATATTATTTATGTAGCCTCCACACTGAGTTGACCAAAAGGAGATCAAGTTGGCCTAAGGGACACAATTTCGACCTCACCTAGATCCTATAAATAGAAGGATATCGAATTCATTTGGAGCATATCATCTCAAGAAAGTTCGATATCTCTAGTGAAGTTGGAAAAAGTGTGAAGTGAGTCACAGAAGTCAAAAGGAGTGTGAGTTGGGTCAAGGCTAAGGAGAAGGAAGAAATCAAACTTTTGGTGCTACTCTCTCTCTTTCGTGCCCTAGTTTGGGAGATCGGAGCCTTGCAAGTGTTGTTGCTTCCAGTTGTTGCCTGATGTCATAAGTTGATGCATAGTCAAAGTTGTTGGGGTGGAAGTGTTTTTGCAAAGGGATCAAAGATCTGGAAGGCCTAACTTGGTGTGGAGGGAAGGTTTGGTCTCTGTCTAAGTTGAAGAGTCTTAAGAAAACTATTGAAGGAAGAGAATTTTTGACTAAATTTTCCCCTTGAGAGGGGTTTTTCCCTGGCATAGTGCCTACATCTTGTGTCTTGTGTTTTTGTGATCTTCATACACACATAATATGGTAATTTCTTGATGAAAGATAAGATAATAAAGAAATAAAAGAAGACAACATAACTCACAAGTAATTATCATGAAAGAGAAATCAAACCCTAATCTACTTGCATTTATTTCTCAACACAATGGAAGGATGGTTGGAAACCTTTATCGTAGCTCCAAGGTTTGGTTAGACAATGATCATACCCTAAACTTGTCAGAGGTTTTTGGAGAAGAAAGTCACTGTATTTTCCTTAGATATCCTTTTCATTGGACTCTCCTCCTTGAGTTGATTCCGGTGGCATATGGATCATCTCATGGGTCCTCACGGTTTGAGAGATATGCATGGTCAAAGTTGGAATACCCTAATTTTGGTCAAAGACCCCACACTATGATGACATGGCGATACATCATTGGTTCATGGATTAATTATTAAAATATTTTTTTATTAAAGGAATATCATCATGTTAAGAAAAAAGTGTGGAGGGTATCAAACAATTAAATTTGTGAGGGGTTTCAAGCCTATAAGGGAGTTTTAATTTTAATAAAAAATTCTATTTCAACCCCTATAGGTAGATGACTTCATTTGGGCTCCATGTTTAAAATTTGAATATATTTGAATTTAAGGATTTTCATGTCATCTACCCTTCTTATGACCTCCTCAAATACTATATAAAGCCATGAGTTATCCCTTCTTGAGATATGATTATTAACGCATCGATAAACTTTGCTCTACAATTTTCGACCTAGTACAAAACACATCCATCTAAAGAGAAGGCACAATTTTTAAGGTTTATGGTTTTTTGTTTGGGATTAAAGTTATCGTATGTTCTAGTTCAAGGGCCTTAGGTCCAAATTTTTGAAGCTTGAGTGAGCACAATTGTTTGAATCTAAACATCCAAACCTAAGATTTATCTTTCTTTAGAATTTGTGAAGAAGTCAAGAAATCTGAGGCACCTTACACATCAAGGACAAAGACATGTCTGAAGAAAATATCCCCAAGCACTTCACTCATTGATACAACATGAAGGTATTTTATAAGGTAAACATTTTAATGTTGAAGACCAGTGTATGAAGGTGCCTATCATAGTGTTGATGGTGTTGGATGCTGTCAACAATGTAAGGGAATCTCCCTGATGTGAAGTCTCAATTAGACCTCACACCATTTGGTGTAGGAGTCCCATCTAGTCATAAAATGTGGCCACCATTGGAAAGGTTTCAAAGATATGTTTTGGTTATGATTACACATAAGAGAATGCAACACCTCTTTGGGGCAGAAAGTATGTAAACTCTATGAAACACCCAATGTAAGGTGCATAGAGGAACATCCACGACTGGTAAACGAAAAACAAGCCTATGGTTAGAAAAGTAATAGTACTATCCTAAAGGGGTACTTGGGAAGGAAGAGAAAGACTTGTTGAATACCTGTAGATCAGTCCACATAATAAGCAACAACCACATTGATATCATAACAACACTTATCCATTAATAAACAAAGCTAAGAAATGAAGCAGTTCATTAACTTAGTATGTAACTAAAGCAACATATATCATAAGCACAACAAGAATAGTCCTACTATATCTACGATACATGTATGAAGAAGTGTCGACTCATAGAGATTTTGATTAAGAGTGAAAGATCCCAAGTACACTGTTACTTGTATGAAAACCTATATCCAGTTGTGGAACATGAAGCCACAACTTTCTTCTCCAAAGAATAATCTATCTCCTATGCACTACAAGAGAAGTCAAGGAAAGACTCCAAGAATCCAAGCCCATTCTTTGAGTTATGGAGAGAAACTTATAAAAAATAACAATGGCCTTTGAGCTTCCTCATGACTCTTCAACTCATATGACTATTCATATTCTACTCATAACTTATTACATTCCATATGCAACTATTTGCATTCCACATGTGTCCCTTGGACTTCATTGCATACCATTTATTACATAAGACAAATTACATATGAGATGGTGGCTATATAACACAAAAATGATAATGGTAGATCTTACCTCTTAAACTAGCAAGGGTCCTAGGAGGGGATCCTAAAGAGAAACTACTAGGTCAAGGGAAACAATGGAGAGATAGCCCATTGTCACCTCAGCTAAGGCTCCTTGCTTTTTACAGGTTTTCACTAATGGGAGGAGAGATGGTACAAAGGGGAATCACTAGATGAATAGGTCAATAAGAGGATGAGGAGTGATTCTTAAGGCCTATTCTCAATAGAGACTCAATTATATGACGTGCTTGCTTTAGAAGCGAGGTGATGGGCTCTCTAGGAAGGGCCAAGAAGATCCTTAGGGCTAGGTTTTGAGAGTATGTTTTGTAAAGATGATTCCTAGACATAGATATCTTTATGGAGACTTGGATTTTATGTGATCTTTGTGAAATTAGCGTTAATAGTTTGTGGATCGCACGAGGCCAAGCAGACCCAAAACTAGGCCAAGGGTATGGAATTGATCAACCAAGGAGGGGATTGACCTAATTATGGAAGAGAAGAGGATCAATGGGAAAATCTACTTCAAATAAAGTGAAATGATCCCAATGAGGTCACTAGCCAATGGGAAACCAAGGGAAATAATTGATCTTCGAGCTAAGGTTTGAAATATACCGAGATCCCACTCTCGGAATTTCATGAAATTTGGAGGGCTTCTCAAGGACACATCAATGTAGTTGTGGGAAAGAGATAGAATTATTTTTATGGTTAAATTGTGAGACAAGTGATGCCCTACGTGACCTATGGAGGCTAGGCCTAGAAAAGGAAAGGTGAAAAACATAAGCTTTGAAAGTGATCACCTATGGAGGATTAGTACCTTGTCCTTTGAGAGAGATGGAGTCAAGGAGAAATGATTGTTTGTAAAAAGCTCACCTAATCAAGAAGGCCTTCAAACAACTTCACATGGCATTAGGGCATGAGGGCAGTTGGTTGATGGTATTTATACTTCGATTTGCAATAATTGATGACTTATCGAGATGTATTTAACATAAATTATCTCTAGAAAGATTCACCCATTCATACATGACCCATGACATGATGCAATTCTATAAAATATCACAATTTCCACCAATTCGTATAGAAAAGCAATAAATTTCAGACTTGTATAGCAAAAATCCCAGCAACATTCATGTGAAAAAAGTAAATAACAAGAATAAGCATGAAAATGGAACTTACATGTATAAAAGAGTATATCTGATCATCAAATCATGCCAATAATGAAGCTCCAAGATAAGAGAGAGAAATCCAAACATCAAAATCATCCACGTCCTCCAAACTCGTCCTCTAAAAGAGATAGAGAAAATCTCACAAGAGCTAATAACGCAATCCAAGTGACAATGATTGAGAGAGAATGCATCTTCTATTTATACAATCCTCTAAGGGATTTGAATGCCCTAATTTGGACTAATAATGCCCCTAAAATAAAATAATGTGCATAATAACAATACTTTTGGTGACAAACCCACCAAATAACTCAATAACATAAGAATAATCCTCTCAAGAGGTTGAATGATCAATAGAGTGAGTCATTGGGCCTTTCAGGAGGCTTAATGAAGTCCAAGGGGTGCCATGATCTAGAAATGGACTCCAAACATAGTGGACAAGGGGTTGGTCCCTTGTTTTCCAAGTAAGAACTTGTGTTTCTCCCAAGCGGGTGTCGGGGCACAAGGACATCCTCATGGGTCTCCAAATGGATTAAAAATGCATGTAGACCATTTGTAAGGGATAGAATGATGACATAATCCCTCCCTCTACAAGTGGGAGACATCCTCTAGACCATGGGACATCTGCCAAGTGTATGGTGCAAGTGTGGAGCCAGTTGGGCACGGTGAACCAGATGCATCATCCTCATCCAATAGGTGGAACACAAGAAATCAATGAACATTGTTTGGGATCTATGAAGTAAAATCTGTTATGGTGGAGGCCCATGGCTCCGAACACTCACCCTACAAGTTTCGATGTGTCCCTGTAGAGGGCTAGGAGCCCCTATAGGGAGACCTAGTCCCAACTGGAGGCTCACCTTCAATCCTGCATAATATCCAATGCGTCCCCTTTCCCTCCAATACAACAAGTCATCAAAACAATCAAGTAAAAGGGATTACAAGTCATGGAACCAATGGGTTACTTCATGGTGGCATGCCCTTCCATAATGGGCTTTAGCATTTACAAGTGTCTCCAAGCTCAATAAAGGGGTTAATCAAGGACCCTATTAGGTGGTTTCAACCTTTAAAGGGGGTGACATGTCCATGGTACATCCCTCAAGTGATATGTGGCACATGATATAACAATGGAACAAAGTGGGGATTAGGGGAATAATCAAAACCACATGTCGTGGTATAAGGGTAGCTATAATAAGAGAATCCCACACCTAGTTATATGAGTGTAAGAGGGAGAAAATCATGGTACATGATTTACCCCGTCCTTTGCTTTTCCACCCTTCTTCATATGCATTTTTGCTTTGATTGGTTTTTTTTCATAACTACTCTGGGCTCAAGGGGATGGGAGCATGATGTGTAATATGTAGCAGTGGATACTACCATAAGGCGGTGTAGTTCATCACTCACCAGGGGTTGGGACAATCATGGGTTCCTTAATGATGGAGGGGGCTCATCTAGGGTCCATAGGAACTAGGGTGATGGCCATGGGTAAGGGGTAGAGCTCATGTTTGGATTTTTCCCACGTGCTAAATTTGTATGTCCCAACCATCTTTTGCATTTTGTGGTACATTTCCTATTGAGATGGCAAAATCATGCTTTTTCTTTTCTTTTTAGCTATATCAACCTTTGGGGCATCGTTCCAGGCCTGACCCAAGGTGTGAATAAGGGGAGGGGTGTTGAGAAATCTAGGGCATTAGAATTAGGATATTTCTCTTGAAATGATAACTCTTTGTGAATGTTTTTCACTTCTTTAGATTAGGTTCTAAAGAATAAAGAGACAAGAGACACAAAATGTAGGCGATTAGCTAGGGCTAAAACCTCTCCAACTTGAGAGGAAAACCAAAAGAAATTCTTCTTCTTATGGATACTTCAATTAACGATTACGAAGACCAAGACCGTTGACACAACAACCTCTCTAAGACCAATTCACAAGCCTTCTTAGTTTGATTTCTTCCTTGAGCCAATGGTGGTCAAACTTCCTTCCTTTTTCATTATTTCATCTATCCTTTGGATCTTGATTCAACTCTACAATTATCACCCCTTCTTCAAAAACCCTAGCTATAGCATATGAGAGAGACTCTTTCTCCTTCAATTTGGTTTGAGTATCACCTTGTTTTCTCCCAAAATCCACCCTCTCAATATTATTGTGGTATCTTGGTCCTTCCTGCAGTAGACAACACTATATCCTCGCACGTGTGGAGTGTACTAACCCAAAAACAGATCAGAAAAAAATTTGGTAATGATCCTCCTTACTTCACTTCGTGATGTGATTCTTCTTGAGATCTTCACACTTCTATTTCTCTTTTTCTTGCTTGTCCAAATTGTGTGTTCAAATGGAGGCCGAGTTGCCCTATATATAGTATTTTTCCCATCAAAATAAGCCAACTTGAACTAGTGCCTAGGACGACATGTCCTACTAGAATCCTACTTAAACCAACTTTAAGGAGAGCTTGTGACATGGCCTTGGAGGGTTAACAAATTTTCTTTTACTATGGATTACATGCCCAAATGGGTCTTCAATCCTTGACATTGACTTTACTAGAATTTATGACTTGATGGCCAAACCTAATATCTCACAATGAGAGCTTCTAAAAATAAAATTCCTTGATCATGAAACCCATGATTCAAGTATTATAGAAATAATTTTATTTTTCTTCTTTACATCAATTACATAAAATCATGATTACACATCTCATTATGAAGACCGAACCTAGTTACACGTTTCAACACTCTCTCTTAACTAGGGAGGTATTCATAATCTAGACAAGGTACTTGGACATTCTCAATCTAGAGAATTCTCATAAGAAGGGTTAGATTGGTAACCCATTCGTATATCATCATTTCATCCAACATTGTAATATAGCAAGGCCTTGACTAACAACTCTATTTCTCCACAATATTAGAGCTCAATGATGGTGAGACCAATGATGTATAGATACTCTCATCATTGTCTCTCTCGGAACGCACCCCACCTGGGTTCTCCTAGAGTATGTTCCACCAAGACTATTCTTATCTTGGATTCCCAGGCCTCAAATAATATTGGTCCTCTACGACTAATCTTATCTTGGATGCCCTAACTCATCCTCAAAGAGTATCAGATTCCAGATGTTAGCCCAATCCTCCATTTTGTCTTCCTAAGTGAAGACAAGAATGATGTGTCTATCTCTCCCTCCCAACTTAGGGAGGACATACCCATTCCACTAAAGGAATGTACCCATTCCTAAAAACAAGAATGTAATCGAGCTCCATCTTAACTAGGTACCTGACCAAGCTCCCTCTTGACTAGGGACTTGCTTTCAACAGCTCTTGAGGTGGAGATCAAGGGACATACTAGCTGTTGTAGAATTCCTTCCTTTTATGTCATGAATTTTTTCTTTGTTATAGAGTCTACATATTTTGGGACTTCTTCGTAGGGCACAAACCGTCCATCACTTTCATTCGTGAGTCATGTCATCATTTATTTCATTGGAAAGTGATCCATTAGTTCATATATGGTCTTCCTTCATTCCATGTTTCCTTATTCATATCATGTTTCCTTAAGGACCTTTCATTCCGCTACGTGATTGTCAGTTGTAGAAGACTTCCATAGTTATTCCCTTAGTACCCTGCATAAGCCCATCCAGATATCAGAAGGATTTAAATCAAAATTATCTTTGTGATGGTATTTCATCATGACATACTTTTGTTTGCATCAACATCTGACGTACATATTGACACATCTCCAAAAGATATATATAGTCAAGGGTCTCTTTCTTTTTCAGACTTCATAAGGGTCTTTATATATTTCATGGAGATATCATAGTCAAATATTTTAGTCCTTGGATGTTGATCGCCTCTTCCATAGTTGCATATTTCATGATCTCTTACTTTCTTTCTTCACATATTTCTTTTTTTGGGAACTTCCAACCAGAGTTCCTCCAATTTTGTTAACCACCTCATATTTCATATGAAGACATATTATGTTGATTTCATCTAGTTCATGTGTGACCCATGCCTTCTTTCATCCTTTCAAAGGAGGAGATCCTTCCTTTAGATCATGCTCTTGAGATAGAGCATTTCCCCATGTTGCCTGCAACCATATAACACGACTCTATTTTATCAAATATGAGCATACATACCTCATTTTCCTTTAGGTCATCTAAACTTCCTTCAACAACTTCCTTGATTGAAAGAAATTCAATCCCTTGACTCGCTTTACTTCTTTTTATATAATACCATCTTTCCATGAAGTCCTACAAGTTGGAATTCTTGATGAAACACTTGCTTCCTTTTGATTGGTGAATCTTCTGATGAAGATTCCAATAGAGGATCTTGAGTATCCTCATCCAATAGATGTTTCTTCTTAACTGATGTATGATGAACTTTGTACTAGACGTTTTTTTCTTTTTCCATAATTACCACTTATGCTTCTAATGAGGTTACCAAGAGCTAAATCCTTCCATATGTGACTACCATAGACTTCAAATGTATTTCATGCTTCTCTATGATGATGTCATGAGCTCTTTATTTTAATGCTTCTATGATGACATGATGCATCCTATCATTATCTCTTAGTGACTTAGGATAGCCATATCTTACAACAAAAAAACTTGAAAAGAACTAGGCGAGGAAGACTATCTCAGTGATAGTAGAGATCTTTTACTTCCTCTTTCTTGGATTTCTTCCTTTCAACTTCCTCCACTTCTTTAGTGATATGGGCTTCTTCTCCTCGCCTTTGTTATTGTCCTTCTTGAGCTTAGGACAATCTCTCTCATAATGCCAATATTGTTGACATCCATAGCATTTAATCTTAGCCATGTTATTCTTCTTTTTATGAGAACCAAATTTCCCAAACTTCCCTTTTCTCTTTCCCATAACAACATATGCTTCAATTTGCTCATTTGATCCTACAACGGTTTTTTCCTTCAGCTCGGTTTCTTCAATCTTGCATAGTGACCATAGATCTTGGAATATAGTAGCTTCTTTCTTCCCATAAATGCTTGAAGTGAAGTTATCCCACTCCTCTAGTAGTTCATTTAGTACTACGGTGGTAATCTCCTTGTCAAACATTATTTCTCCCAGATCTTGAATTTGATCCCTTATTTCAGATATCCTCATAAAGTATGAGGCTATTCCTTTTTCTTTTGATATCCTTAGCTTGTAGAGTTATTGTCTTAATGAGATAAATTCTCCTGCATTTCTTATGGAAAACAACTCTACTAGTTTATCATATGTTTATTTTGAAGTTTTGAGTTTAGATACATATGGGATGAGGGGACCCTTGATGGATTCTATGAGAATCCTTTGAGCCCTTACTTCCCCTTTCATAAAATTTGTAAGTGCTTGAGCATAGTCCTTTGGATTTTTGGTGATTGAGCCTTTGACATGTTCCATGACCTCATTTTCAATGAGATTCAGATTTGTCCTCTTCTTCCATGAAAGAAATTTTGAAGCACCAACCAATTTGCTTCTTTCCTTGCAAAAGGACCTTTTGACATATTCAGATGTAGACAGAACTATACTTGTGAAGATGCTTCTTCCACTTGTTGCCTCCTTGAATTTGATAATGATATAGATAATAGAGAACTTCTCCTTGATGAAGATAGTTCTCTTCAAGAGTGATCCTTGACTCCACAAAGAGGGAGATAACTTTAGATCCTTTGATGGTGATGTCCTTGTTGATGATGCTCAATGATGTCTTCTTGATGATGTCTTGATGCTTCTTGGATGATCTTCTTCAATGGTAAGGACCTTACTTCAACGAAAGGGAGATTGCCTTAGAACCTTTTGAAAAACTATGACAACGTCCTTTATCTTACTTCTTTTGGATGAATAGTCTTCAATATACTTTGATTTTTAGGTCTTTCCAACTTGAGTATGGTATTTGTGGTCTTTTGAGGATCCCAAGACTTATTTTGGTGTATACTTCTTCTTTGATCTAGTGTTTTCACACTTCTTTGTAGATCTTTACTTTGCTTTGATGTCCTTCGAGATTTGATCCTTGAGTGCTTGTGTGTCCCTTGATGAGATGCCCCTTCCTTGATTTGTCATCTTAGCTCTGAAACCATGTTGAGAAATCTAGGGCATTAGAATTAGGAGATTTATCTTGAAATGATAATTGCTTGTGAATGATTTTTACTTCTTTATATTATATTCTTCTCTTGGTTAGATTATTATAGTGTTTTCTTCATCGAATAATAAAATAATACAAAGATTAAAAAATAATAAAACAATAAAACTGCTTCTTCAACTCGTATTTTCAACTTATCTTCCTAAGTTTTTACTCAAATTTTGAGCGGGAGTACTCATTGGATGCAAAATTTAATTCCTCATCCAAGGAGTACCCATGTTGCATACTTTCGATGGACCTTGCTACACGAAAAAACGTGATTGCAATCACGTTTTTCATGTATTTCTCATTTTTCGTGTAGCAATCACGTTTTTCATGTATTTCTCATTTTTCGTGTAGCAAGGTCCATTGAAAGTATGTAACATGGGTACTCCTTGGATGAGGAATCAAATTCTGCATCCAACAAGTGTTTTCGCTTGAAATTTGAGTAAACCCATACAGAGATAAGTTGAAAATATGAGTTGAAAAAATAGTTTTGTCTTTTTTCCCTCTGAAATTTGATTATGTAATGTAATCTTATTTTATTATTTCCACTATTATTTTATAATTTCCTTACGAGCCCATTTTATACCTCAGAAATCTCCTAATGTATGTGGCCCTCTATATAGATTATTTTTGAACAAGAAGAGCTTGTATACAGAGTTAAGGAAGCTATAGAAAATACAAAGGTGGATTTAGAACACAAGCTAGAAGAAGCACAAAATATCATCAAGCTGCTGAATTCCAAAACCAAGGAGGACCTTGAAGACCTCAATATTCTAGACAAAACAAAAAAAATCATGGAGGTCAAGAGGGTCTTGACAAAGAAAAAATTATTGAGACAATTGGAAAACAAATGCAAGGATCTTGAGTTGCAAGTCAAGAGATTCAACAAGAAATTCACTTTGTTGCAGGAAAAAGGCTTACCTACACTCATAAATTATAATGGAAAATTGATCCCATTAGAAAACTATCAAGAACAATTGTGTAACATAGGTGTTGATGCCTCCAAATTTGTAAAATACAAAGGTGTTATCAGTGGTGAAGATTTCATATAGGGAATACAATTTGATTTGAATATCTAACACGAAGTTTATCACCTTTTTGTGAATAAGCCTACTTTTGACACTTACACTGAGGTGGATGAAATATTTAAGAATATGATTGGATTTTGTATCCAAAGTGAAGAGAGGTGGGACCAGCTGCTAGAATTGGTCGAATGAAGAGTAACTACAGTTCAAGATTTTTAGCATAAAAAAACAACATTCTAGCAAAGTAGCAACAATCATTAACTGATTCCTACATAACCTCAACAACGCAACATTTTCCAACAAATTTTACTATTTTTCCTCTATATTTAGAAATATCTATGTTTTCAAAACATATATTATTTTTGTAATTATATCTAGTTTGGAATTGTTGTGAAGGCAAATCCCCTCTGTGGACAGAGGCAATCCCTCTAGCCCAATGAGTGGGTCTAGCAACAAATTAAACAAACTAACATATAATATCCTACTTTATGTTTAACAGATGAGAGAGAAGGAGAAACCTACCTCATTCTGATGCTAATCACTCGATATTTTGGAGATGAATTTGAATCTTTCGCTCTAGGCCTCGCTCCTTACTTTCTCTTCATGTCCGAGTACCTACAAGGAAGATCAAATAACTATGCAAGATACAAGAGAATATATGGCATACATCAAACATAAACTACTTAATAGATCAAGGAGTATTAAGCTAAAATCATAAACATTTACACAATTATGGAAAGTGAACAACATATGTATATATTAATGAAATAAAAAGGGAAGCATACAACCTCTGCCTTGATGTTGGAGACCTCCTTTTGGTGGATGTCCAAGTCCAAACAAAGTCTCTTCAAGAACTCCTTCTCTAAGCTAGAATGGGTAGCATGTAAGCATAATCTAAGCATAGGGATGCAAAAATCAATGACCAAAAATTTTGGGGATGGAAGGGAGAGGGAGTTAGGGATCCAAAAAAGAGGGAGGAAGGTCCACATCTCAAGGGGAAATCCCATGATGATAAGATCAATAGGTCCAAATGGGAGAGCTCGACCATATCAAAAACAACCAATATCAAACTTGATGTTCTCGAAGGTTCTAGTACACAAATCTTCTCCTCCAGTTTGGGAAAACCTTCCATAAGAGGTTCAACGCGGGTTTTCCTATGAAAACCAGCATAGGAAGCACTAGTGTATAACTATGCAACCTGCCTTCAGCATGGGAAGGTAGTGGAGCAAAATGCGCTAATGCTAAAACTAGGGATTTTAGTCAACCTTCTTCAGAATGGATTCAGGGAAGTTTTCCTTTAATTCTTTAGGGAGGTTTTGGTATGTATATCATGATGGATATGCTACACAGTAGTCAATGTTTTGGCACTTCGGGAAATGGAACATGAAGTGAACAGGAGGTACGAAAAAACACTGTATAACAAGAATTTGATCTCAGATGTAATATTTTTCTATAATTACTTAGAAATAAGACTTATAAATGGTTGAACCATTGTGATAGAATTTTGAGCATACTTGTATCCTTTAAGGTTATTTTTGAAGTAATAAAAGGATTCTGGATTCATTTCAAGACAAATTATGTTCTTGTAAGTCTTTCTTTGTTATTATTTTCACTCTGTTTTCTGCATATGTTTTGAAGTTTCTGGGATTTTTGAGTAAGATAATATTTAGTTTCAATATGTCTCAAATCCCCCATGAAGTTATAATCTATTACAAATATTAGTTGGTTAAATTGTTTGTTTGATTTAACTCCTCTACATCAATAAATTGTCATCTTCCCTTAAGTTTCTTAAACATATATTGTTTGGTTGTAAAAGTGTTTTACACGCATCCACTGCATATGATGGTTAGATAATCTGTTTGATATTTAACAAATCATAGAGAAACATGCATAAGCTAATGAATTTCAAGATGTGTATGCAAGCAAGCTTGAGGCAAGGAAACCAAATTGAAGAGTTAGATTACCATGTACATAATAGGTTGTTGTATCACTTGGGGAAGTTATGTATTCCACAGGGAAAAAGAAACAATATCATAAGGGAGGCATACACTTCATTGGTTGTTGGACATTTTGGTGTAGGCAAGACAATAGCGAATCTCCAAAGGTATTTTTATTGGCCACACATGTTTGAGAATGTATCTCGTTTCATTAGAGGATGTTTTTTGTGTGCAATAAGTAAGCCTAGTAATAGGAAACTAGGATTGTACACTCCACTTCCGGCATCTTCACATCCATGGGAGAGTATCTCAATGGATTTTGTAGGAGGTCTTCCATTATCAAGGAAAGGTCATGATTACTTGTATGTAGTTGTAGATAGGTTCAACAAGATGTGTATTTTAACACCATGTAAAAAGAAAATTATAGTTGAACAAACAACTCATCTTTTCTTTCAAAATATTTGGGTTGATTTTGGTCTTCCTACTTCCATTGTAAGTGATCAAGATTCTTGATTTGTTGGGAATTTTTGGTCAAATTTGTGGGACATGATGGACACTAAGTTGAAGAAGAGAACAACCTTTCATCCACAAACAGATGGACAAACTGAGGTGGTCAACAGGACAATCATTCATCTTCTTAGAAGATATTGTAGTAAACATCCCAATTTGTGGGATGAACAGTTGCATTACATACATCATGCATACAACAGGGCAAAGCATTCTTCCACAAACACATCACCATTTGAGGCATATTTTGAGTACTTTCCAAGATTGCCATTGGACTTCATCTTTGAGAAACATGTGGTTATTGATGGTCATAATGACATCGATAAGATAAGGAAGTTCATTGAGAAAATTCAGTTGATACATCACATAGTGCAAGAACAACTTGAAAAGAGTCAAAGCAACTACAAAGCAAGGCATGACAAACATCGTGTTGATCATAAATTTCAAGTTGGAGATGAAGTTTGGTTTTATATTAGCAAAGAGAGACTTTAAGGGGAAGGTAAAAAGATGAATCCAATCTGTTATGGATGTTTTAAAATTCTGGAAAAGATTGGTAACAATGCATTTAAGATAGATTTTCCTCCTTATATACAAATATACTCTGTTGTTAATGTTGAGAATTTGAGATTGTTTTAGCCTCCTTTGATTGATGATCACGGAGAGCATGTTTATCTGCCATCAATAGATGATTTCTTTCCAAAATATCTTGATGAACTACAACAAGATCTCATACTTGAAATAAGAACTAGAACTTCAAAGAGAGGGAATGTTGAATACCTTCGAGTGGGACTCATGGGACAAAATCCGTCTAAGGCCAAATGGATGTAGATTGAGAAGGTGAGGGAGTTGTACCCTCACCTGCTGAACAATTGATAGTATATTTTGGGGTCCAAAAGGCTTGTAGTGAGGAAGAATGATCAGGTGATCAATATTTAGCTCCAAAAATCAAAGTGCTCAGAATCACTCAAAAACCTAAACGATCATGTCTCAACCATATGATCCCAACGCAACTGATTTCACTCAAAATGGAGCTCGTATGAGGAAGATATAAGTTCTGTCTACTTGCCAAATAGAGGAATTTTGAAAAAAAAGTACAATCACTGCACAGCCAACAGTTCGTACTGTTGACGTGGTAGGTGACTATGTAGGTCAAGGTTGTGTCAACGGTCAATTGGGTCACACCAAGTGGTGCACTTCTATTGGTCTACAATTTGAAGAGTTGGCTTTATTTCGTTGGACAGGGGAGGACCAATGAGAAGGAGACATGTGGCAAGCTCGGAGGCTATCCTTGCCTGCACAAGCCTAGAGCCTTACCACTATACCACAACCATCTGACTTAACATATAACGGACACGGCTTATATTTAAATACATAAAATGTTGCAGTTGGGGGACGAGAGGGCCAACCCTACAGGCTAGCTCTCTCTGCATGTAACCACACCACGAAATTGGTAGCCAGTGGTAAACCATAATCGTGTGATTAAAGAGCTAACTACAAATAAACCTTAATTAATACATTCTTATCTTTAATTAATGGTGCAGTTAAGTTGGCAGATATTTTTGGCGGTCCGATAAATTCATAATTTTCTTCAAATTTATCAGGATTAACTAGAGTTCTCTAGTTTTAGTGGAGATTTCCTAGGAGAAGTTGAAGAGGCCATAAATTTTGTAATTTTCGACCAACTTGGTCTAAAAAAAAGTCATTCCTAAATGATTTTGATGTTATGAGCACATTGAAGTAGGTTTCAGGAGCAATAGAGCATTGCAAACAACATGTTTTTCCATTTTGTGCTAATACAGAGGCCCAAGCCATGGAAGTTGGACCAAGGAGATGTAACCTAGGAGGGGTGAACTCCTTCATCAAAACATTGTGTTAAGTGTTCATTTTGATGGTTTGTTGTATATTTGTTTGTTGTTATTCACCACTTTATCTGCATGGTATTTTGCTCATGAATTTGACATAAAACTTGACATATTTACCTGTTACATTCACAAACACCATAAGGAAACCTATGCACATAAAGGAAATGTGGAGCAATTGTTTTTAATTCTGAAGTTGAAATTAGCACAACAAAA
Organism: Pinus taeda; assembly: GCA_000404065.3. Lineage (NCBI taxonomy): Eukaryota > Viridiplantae > Streptophyta > Pinopsida > Pinales > Pinaceae > Pinus > Pinus taeda. The sequence goes on from APFE030513258.1 coordinate 64,312, forward strand.
CTTACATTCAACAACAGATCACACAAGAGAAACAAGAAAAGGTGAATGTGATATTACTTCAGAGTTTGTCAGATTTGCAGTGACAGGGACCTCTCCGGATCAACAATGGACATGAGGACATAACTAATGGGGCATATGGCAGTAGGTATCATAGTGGACATAGGTCCGATAGATCCAAAAATATCAAAGATGGCAAGATGTTGGACACTTCGGATAGGAGGGGTCACAACCATAGGTATTACTCTAGTTATGGTTCTGATATACATCATGATCGCCATCATTATCATCCATATAGAAGGAATGATAGGGGATACTTGCCGAATGAGTTCAAGAAGGAAAATCCACCTACCTTTGATGGAGAGATGAAGAAATCGTAAGATGCGGAGGCTTGGTTGCTTGGCATGAGGAAATTATTTAGATTTCATGATTACTCAGAAAACATGAAATCAAAGATAACCCTTTTTAGTATCAAAGGTAAAGCGGATATTTGGTGGGAAGACATGAAGAATGTAAAGGACATACATGATTTAACTTGGCATGTCTTTGAAAGGATCTTCAAGAAAAATTACTTGTTTGAGAGGTCTTATGATGACAAAACTAAGGAGTTTTATGAGTTGTGGATGGGTTCTATGACAAATGAGGGGTATACTAGTAGATTTTTGGAGCTATTGAGATATGTGCCTTACCTTAGAGAGGAGAAGGCCAAGGTTTAGAGATTCATAAGTGGATTTCTAGTTTCATATAGAGACTGGATTGAGTTCAATGAACCTAGATCATTGGAGGGGGCCATTCGAAAGTTGAAGCATTGTTATGAGCAGTCGAAGCACAAAGTTGAGCCGAAGCAAGGCTTGAAAAGAAAAGAGAAAGCTAAGGGAAAGTGGCCACCAAAGCAAGGAAGACCTCAATATGCAAGTGAGAAAGATAATGTAGTTCATTATAAGAGATTCAATATATATGAGAAGGGACATGGAGAGAAGCAGGCTATAGGTGGTGGAAGGGAGCCATTGCAATGTTGGATATGTGGTAAGGATCATCATAAGAGGGATTGTCCATGGTATCAGAGTGGTGGTAGACCCCAGATCTATAGTGCTAAGGAGGCACATACAGTTGGTGATGTTGGTCATAGCATTCCTTAGATTTATGCAACTATGGAAAACATGTAGACAGATCATTAAACATCAATCATTGAGATGGACGGGAAGCTTTGTCATCAAGTTGTTTCTATTTTTATTGATCCTGGATCTAACTATAGTTATATTAATCATGACTCAGTGGATAAGTGTGGTTTGAGAAAATAAGTGCATGCAGAATCTTGGTTGGTACAGTTGGCTACAGGTACAAAGAAGTGAGTACACAACTGGGTAAGAGCTTGTGCATTTGAGTTAAATGGTATGACTATAGCAACACATTTGAATGTATTTCCATTAGATTCATATAGTATGCTTTTGGGTGTGGATTGGTTATACCTTCATAGGACCAAAGTGTATTGCTTCAAAAGGCCATTGAGAGTGTGGATGATAGTGGGGAAAAGAGGACCTTGCAGGGAAAGAAGAAGCCTACATCAATGAGGATGGTTACTACTATGCAAGCTAAGCGAAGTTGCAGAAAAGGTTGTGTGATGTTTGCAGTACACATTTCCAATGCAAGGGTCAGGAGGTTGAGGATAATGTGTTGAGCAGGTGCCCAGTGTTGCAGCAATTTCAAGATGTATTTCCCGAGGACATTTAAGAGTTTCCACCTCACAGGGAGGTAGATTTTTCTTTTGAGTTAGTGCCAGGAGTAGCTCCAACATCGGAAAAACCTTACAAGATGAGCACACCTGACTTGCTAGAGTTGAATTTGTAGCTAAAGGAAATGTTGGACAAAGGATACATCAAAGCTAGTGTATCACCTTGGGGCACACCAGTGTTGTTTGTAAAGAAGAAAGATGGTACTCTTAGATTATGCATTGATTACAAGAAGTTGGGAAGGGTAATGATGAAGAACAAGTACCCTTTGCCAAGGATTGATGATTTGTTTGATCAGCTAAAGGGAGATGTAGTGTTCTCTAAGACCAACTTGAGATCGGGATACCATCAAGTACGCATCAAGGAAGACGATATATTCAAGGTTGTGTTTAGGACCAGGTATGGGCATTATGAGTTTTTTTTTTTTGTTCCATTCGATTTGACTAATGCTCCAGTTACATTCATTTGTTTTATGAATAGTGTGTTGCGTCCATATTTGGACAAGTTTGTTATTTTATTCATTGATGACATACTTGTATATTCTAAGAATGAGGAAGAACATGTTGAACATTCAGCAACAATGTTGAGATTGCTAAAAGAGCATCAGTTGTATGCTAAGCTTAGAAAGTGCAACTTCTTTCAGACTGAGGCACACTACTTGGGACATGTTGTTCCAAGGAAGGCACAACAGTGGATCCATAAAATATAAGGGCCATCATGGAATGAGAATCTCCTAAGAATGTAGATGAGGTTATATCATTCATGGGATTGGACGGTTACTACAAGAGGTTCATCAGGAATTTCTCACGCATCGCATATCCTATCACATCATTGTAGCGGAAAGGTAAGAAGTTTGAATGGATGGCAGAATGTGAAGATAGTTTTGAGCAACTTAAATAGTTGTTGACACATGGACCAATGCTAAAGTAATAACAATTAACACTAATAATGAGTCTAATAAAAATTTATAATTTATTAATTCTCCTTAAATATATAAAATAAAAAAATGTATTAGGTAGTCAACTCTTTCATATTTCATTTCCATCCATTCAATATTAATCTCCAACATCTCTCACTCTTACCTGTAGGTATCTTTCCTGATGATGAGTCTTGTTATATACTCGAATTGTCGACTCAAAAATGGCTATTGTGGAATGAGTTCCGAACACTAAACATTTTATAAGAATGTTGTCAAAGAAGACTTAACAAAAATTTCCTTAGGTAGGGTTGAAATACTTCATTCATTGTTGCTTGGAAGGTGGTTGGAGCATTACTTTATTTGAATGACATATTTGTGGTGCCCTTGATGAATTCGAAAATAAATATTGTCCACATCTTCTAATAATACTTTGATCTCATAATATCCTAACTTGAAAGCTAGTTTAGAAAAATATTTGGCTCCATGTAGTTCCTCCAACATTTCTTATATAAAGGGAATATGCATTTTTATTGTTGTTGTTATCTTATTTAATCCTCTATAATCAATGCAGAGCTTGGAATATTTGTATTTTTTTGGAATAAGGACTACAGGAGCTACATAAGGACTTCTACTTTTTGTAATGGTACTGCACTTCAATGGGCCTTCGACACTCCTTACGATTTCTCTTTTTTGATGATGGGGATACTAATATAGTTTAATGTTGATAGGGTTTGATCTTGGCTTGACTACGATGTTGTATTCAATTTCTCTTTCACGACGCATATCTAGTGGCAAGCCTTCAAATAATTTTTTATGTTTTTGAATTAACTCCTAAATATCAGGTGGTTTGTCATTAACTAATTTTGAAGCCAATGTTTCCATTTGTTGACATTATACTATATATTTTGGTGTCCCTTTTAGAATTAACTTCACCATCTTATGGGAAGACACAATCTGATTTTGAGGAGGTTGAAACCCATATAACTTATACTTTTCTCCTTACAATAAAAATTTTATAAAGTGTTTTTTATGGTTCCTAGAGTATGTTCCCAGTGTTTGTAGCCATAATACATCTAGGAAAACATCCACTCCTCCCAGAGGCATGGTGTAAAATAGGGATTCTAAATTGTAGCCTTGAATTTGTAATTTAACCTTGTGACATTTTCCTATACCTTCAATTTTTTTCCCACTTGCTACCATAAATGTCATTTGGGCATTGGTTATATGAAAATATTCAAACATTTTGTGAGATTTGTGTCAACAAAATTATCAGTGCTTATTTTATTTATCAAGACCATTACTTTTCCCCTATAGATGTGCCCTTTTAATTTTAAGGTATGGGGAAGATCTATTCTTGTTATGGCTGATAGTGATATTTGTAGTGCATTCTCATTATCTGAATCTAAGGAGAAATGTTGAGGAGCTTCAACTTCTTCCTCGACTAAGTCCTCACTATTTGAATCCTCTTTTGCGTTAGATTTATATAAATTGTTGGCATTACTTCCTCTAGATAATTTATGTCTAAGGTCCCATTTTTTTCCATATTGTTTGCATTTTCCTTATTTTATTCATTGGGCTTCCACATTTGGTTTGATTCCTTCTCTTAACTGTGAAAAAAGGTATTTTGGATTTTGTAGTTCTATATTTTGGTGAATCCTTCATCTTGAATAGACCTTCTCAAATTTTGGTAGTGATATTCTTTCACATTTTTTCTCTACAACTTTTTCTTTCCACATTGCATCTTCCATGGTTGTAATATCATGTAGCTTTAGTTCATTTTGGATGTGTGGTTTCAATCCTATGATGTAAGATCGTACCAAACTTCTTGTCGAAAATCCAGGTACTCTTGTAGCAAGTTCTTCCCATTCACGTGTAAATTCATCAACATCCCCCTTTTTTTTGTAGCTTGGTAGGATATATGAAAAAATCCTCTCCCTTGATACCCTGGAATCATTTAAAGAATTTGTCTTTAAATTTATTCCAATTTATTGAGTATCTTAATTTTTTCACAACATATACCAATTATACTCATCCCCTTCCAGTTGCATGGATTCATATAAAATATTTTCATCATCATTATAAACCATATATCTTAAATACTCTTCTGCTTTGTTAAACGAAGCTACACCTTTTTTCTCACTTCCATCAAATTTTGACAATTCCGATTATGCTTGGGGAGGATATTGTAGTGCCCTGCTCTAGTTGAATGACTTTTGTGTTATCTTAACCTTGACATATCCTTATGGCACACAAATTATTCTTTGAGGACCATAGGCATATGATCCAATTATTTTACTTTTATTATTAGTGGATGTGATAATAATTGTGATGTACTAAATTGGCATTATTTTGGTTATGATGGTGATGGTTATGATGGACCTGTTTGATGATTGTGTAAACATATTGATGAATTCATTATATGTTGTCCTATTTACATATTCTTGGGACTAATTTCTTTCTTACAATTAAAAATTATGTTGATTATTGTCATAATGATAATTCAACATGTGTAATTATATCAATGATTAACATTATGGGTAGATATTACCAATGATTATTATGTGACAGGAGACCACCCAAATGCACTTGCATGTAATGAGTCAATGACTTTTGGTTTGGTAAATTACATACTATCGACACTATATAAGTTACATTTTTAATTCATATTATTTTGTGGTTACTAATGTCATAATAGTGGTTGTAGGAACAAGATAGTTGCTTGGTCGAACAAATCACACATGGATGATGGGGTTGTATAAGATAGATGGAAATTCATAGGAGGGGTGCGACAATGTCCCTAATTCCACTGGCTAGCACTATCGTCATGACTTGGGATAAAATGTATTGAGATATCTTATGTTGAAGCTCAAGATGTCATGAGGGCAAACCTTGTATTGGGTTGCTCACAAGGATTTACTGGGGGGTGCATATTAAGATAGATTCCTTGATCCTAGAACCATTAGTCTCACCATAGAGGGTGACATAGGAGATGATAATGGTATTTGTTATCGCACCTAGTTTTCCACTCATAGTCATGGATACCTAAAGGGAAAATGACGTGGCACCCTTGGAACTTCGAAAGGCAGTTCTTGAAGGGAATTGTTGAAATATGGCAAGAAGAATATTCCAATTTTAATTTGTCCTTGAATTAAAATTGTGAATTAAAGTCGAATTTAGTCTCACCAGTTGCTTGGAAATAATTAATTAATTCTTTATGGATTAATTAGTTGGAGAAATTCAAGTTAGAAGTCTTTTGAAGTCATGCAACAGTTATCCCTTAAATTAAGGAGATTATCCCTTAATTAAGGAGATAAGATTGAGTTATATTTGAGTTGTAATTAGTTAGCTCAGTTTGTTGAGTTAAGTCCAGTTAAATTAGTTCCAAACCGTTTGAGGAACTAATTGTGAGTTATCAGTCAGTTGATGCATGCATACACTCAACCAGTGTACTCCAGATAACTAAAGGTTCCCTCATCAAAAACTTATGCATGTCTATTCAGAGAAAGACCCAATTGAGATTAAAGCCAAGGACAGTGTGCTATTAGTTGCATGTGTTTTCCTATAAAGGAAACTCATGCATGCAGAAGGATTAATGCACAGGAGAATTGTTGTTATGAATATAATTCATAACAATTAAATAAATAAAATGAATATTAAATATTAAATAATTAAATATTATTTAGGTTAAATAATCATTAAATTAAGTGAAAGGCATGTCTAAAAGACATGCCCATTCACGAAAGGTCACCTGCTAAGGTATAAAAGCAGGGTCCTCATTGTACATTCAAATCATCTTATACATTTTTATATATATTAATAAATTATTATATTAAATACCTATGTGTATTTTTATATAAAGCCTTCAAGCTATCAATTCTCGTGCTTTCAACATAATTTTTATGCTATAGTGGTATCAGAGCCATGGCACATGATATAATCATGCCAGCCTTTGAACGTAGTTCATCGCACAATGTGCCATTACATTCACAACTTGATTACATTGAACAATTTAGTATTCAAGAAGCATTTCAACGATTAGAAAAATCAATTGCAGAAGTTAAATCATGTCGAGAGGAAAATGTGGAAGAAGAAAAAGAAGAAGAATTCAATCAAAATGTTGATAATGGCGAATATGAAGATGATACAAATCAAGATGATGAATCTAATGATAATGAAGATGAAGAGGCTTAGATCAATGGATAAGTTCTAGAGATCAATGGATGGAAAGCTAAAATTCAGACCACCAATGGAAAAACAATGGTTGTGGATGTTTCAAATGCACACCCTAAAGATACTGAAGTAGTGCCTAGGGGTGTGGATGATATGACAAAACTAGCTTATTTGCATAAACCGAGAGTTTTGCACAATTTGTCAACTAGATATGAACTTGATGAAATTTATACATATATTGGGAGCATACTGATTGCCATCAATCCTTTCAAAAGACTTCCTCATTTGTATGATAGCCAAATGATGGAACAATACAAGGGGGCTACATTTGGAGAGCTAAGCCCTCGTGTTTTTGCCGTCGCAGATGTTGCATATAGGGTGATGATTAATGATGTAATAAGTCAGGCCAATTTAGTTAGTGGAGAAAGTGGAGCAGGTAAAACAGAATCTACCAAAATGCTTATGCGCTATCTTGCTTACATGGGGGGTCGAGGAGTAACTGAGGGAAGATTAGTGGAACAGCAAGTGCTAAAATCAAATCTTGTTCTTGAAGCCTGTGGCAATGCAAAAACTGTCAGAAATAACAATTCAAGTCGCTTTGGTAAATTTGTTGATCTTCAGTTTGACAAGAATGGGGGAATCTAAGAGCTGCTATCAAAACCTACCTACTAGAAAGGACCCGTGTTTGTTAGGTTTCTAATCCTGAGAGGAATTATCATTGTTTCTATATGCTCTGTGTTGCACCACCAGAGGATACTAAGAAATACAAGTTGGGGGATCCAAGAACATTTCATTATCTCAACCAGACCAATTATTATGAATTGGATGGTGTGAGTGACGCAGAAGAGTATCTTCTAACAAGAAGGGCCATGGATGTAGTGGGGATCAGTTCTGAAGGGCAAGAGGTGATATTTCGAGTTGTGGATGTTATTCTCCATCTAGGACTTGAAGACTCTCTTTGTAAATGTGTCATTGTGACACGTGATGAAAACATTACAAAATCACTAGATCCAGTTGTTGCAACTATAAACTAGGATGCATTGGCAAAAACCATATTTTCATGATTATTTGACTGGTTGGTGAACAAAATAAATATTTCAATCGGCTAGGATCCTAATTCAAAGATGTTAATTGGGGTTTTGGATATCTATGGTTTTGAAAGCTTTAATACCAATAGCTTTGAACAGTTGTGTATCAATCTCACAAATGAAAAGTTGCAGTAGCACTTCAGTCAGCATGTGTTTAAGATGGAACATGAAGAATACACAAGAGAAGAAATTGATTGGAGTTACATTGAATTTGTTGATAATCAAGATATATTGGATCTCATTGAGAAGAAACTTGGAGGAATAATTGCTCTTCTGGATGAAGCCTGCATATTTCCAAGATCAACTCATGAAACATTTTTGCAAAAGCTTTATCAAACATTTAAGAATCACAAACGCTTCAGCAAACCAAAAATTTCTCATACAAATTTCACTATTGGTCATTATGCTGGTGATGTTACATATCAGACCGATTTGTTCATTGACAAGAATAAAGATTATGTTGTTGCAAAACACCAAGCTCTGTTAAATGCTTCAAACTGTTTTTTTGTTGCGAGTCTCTTTCCTCCTCTCCCTGAGGAGTCTTCTAAGTCATCTAAATTCTCCTCTATTGGCACTTGCTTTAAGCCACAACTACAATCTCTTCTGGAAACACTGAGCTCAACAGAGCCTCATTACATAAGATGCGTTAAACCAAACAGTTTACTAAAGCTAGGCATTTTTGAGAATCACAATGTCTTGTAACAACTACGTTGTGGAGGTGATATGGAGGGAATTAGAATCAGCTGTGTTGGGTATCCGACAAGATGAACATTTGACAAATTTCTTTATCATTTTGGTATTATTGCTCTAGGTGTGCTTGATGGGAGCTATGATGAGAAGACTGCAAATAAAAAATTGCTGGACAAGATGGGTCTTCAAGGTTATCAGATAGGGAAATCAAAGGTTTTCCTCAGAGTGGGACAAATGGTTGAATTAGATGCTAGAAGACCATTTGGCCAGGAAAACTTCTGGGCCAAATGTCCTTCTTCTTCTTTGTGGTGTTGTTCTTTTTTTACAGCTTCAGTGGGATTTCTTGGGTAGCCCCGCCTTTGCTTGATCCCTTGTTCTATGGTTTAAGGGCGCCTTTTCCTTGTTTTTGATTCACAGAACCAAATTCATGCTTCTTCTATTTAAACTTTTGCTCAATCTTTACAGCATACTAATACGTCATGCCGAGTGAGGAAATTTCCAGGAACTCCATCTTATCTTGGATGTACTTGTGTAGACAGCTGCGATACTTGAGGACCAAATTCCACTTGGTATCCTTGATACCCAGCTTTGTGCAAAGGGTATGGAAAGTATTTGTGAATTCTGGAACATCTTGGTCCCTTCCCTCTTGTAATGTTGTCCACTTTATGTATTTATCTTCATAGCTCCCGACAGGGTAATATTGTTCCTTGATGGTGTTTCAGAAAGAATTCCAAGTGGGTGTAGTTGAAAACAATGAGGGTTCACTCTCGTCCTTTTTTTCACGGTAGGTTTCCCACCAATCCTTGATGTGTGGGGTAGCTTTGAGATGTGAAAATGTAATCTTTTCTTGATTGGGAAAGTCATGAACTGAAAAATATCCTTCCAATATATTTAACCATTTATCTACGACATTTGCATCTATCAAGCCTTCAAATATGGGAATATCAAAGTTAACTTGTACCTTAAAAGAAGTGGCACCTCTAGAGTGGCTGTTGTATGAATATGTATCGCCTGTGGATAGGCGTCGAAGGATCTGGGCAAAGTTATCCATCATCGTGTCCCTTTGTTGCTCGAGGGTTTCCTTGAGCAACATTTTGAAAGGATCTACTACCCCCTCATCTTTATTTTCTTTTGCCATGGGAGGTCGTCGGGTTTCGCGAGGCTGATCCTGTAATGGTTCAACCAGATCAAGCCCTAACTCCTTATACCTTGACCTCGTTAGGGACATGCAAAAAAAAGCAGAGAAAGAGTATACCGCTCTGATACCACTAATCCAAACTTAAACATGAACACAACAACTTACATATAATCATAAACACAAAGATGTAGTAGAAAAACACTTCATTTCATTAATAGAAAAGTAATGAACTATGCTTACAAATAGAATGGAAATAAGATAGCTCAGGTGATGGTAGCTTATCTCTGAGAATAGATGTGGTGGCTACATGCCTTTGAAATCAGTTACTTTGAAATATATCTTTGTGCAGGGTGATATTGAAGGCAAAAGAGGCAAGTGGATTGCCAAGATATAAGAGTATGACATGGATATAAATCCCACCAAGTTGATCAAGGGATAGGGATTAGCTAAAATATTGTCTGAAGCTAATTGTCGGGCCTTGGGTATAAACTTGTTGGGAGTGAAGGATGAAGAAAGTGGAAAAGTAGAGGAACAATAAAAAATCAAGGCCTCAACAAAGAAAATTTAGATGAAGTACCTTGTCTCAAACTGGTATAAACATATTTTCCATTATTTACTTTTTCTAAAGTGTCTAGTAATTTTTGACAAAGTGAAATAAATGGCTTTGAGACTAGAAGCCTAGAAGTTTTTTATATCTAATGGCCATCCATATTGGAAGGAACCAGTGGGGATTTTACTTTCATGTCTGGTTGAAGAAGAGATTTATAAGGTGTTTGATAAGTTTCATAATTGTGCTTTTAGACATTACAACTGGATAGATACAACCCATAAATTTTTCAAAGAGGGTTTCTATTGGCCCAAGCAATTTGGCGAGGTGCATAAATATGTTCGGGTCTATGAGAAATGTCAGATGTTTGTAGAAAAACAAAGGTTGGCACCTCTTCCATTAATCCATGTGTTTGTGGAAGAACCCTTCAGGAAATGGGGGTTGGACTTCATTGGAGAAATACACCCACCATCCGGTGTTCAACACAAATGGATACTCACAGCCACAAAATATTTCACAAAATGGGTAGAGGCTATGCCAGCCAGAAATGAAATTGATGGAGTGGTCATCAATGTTATGGAGGAGAACATTCTTTCCATATTTGGTTGTCCAAGGAAGATCATAATTGATAATGCCTAGTTATTCAAGTCAGCTAAATTTATTAATTTATGCCAAAATTATAACATCATTGTAGGCCACTCCACCACATATTATCCACAAGGAAATTGATTGGATGAATCTTCCAACAACTTTAGTAAGGATTTTGAAAAAGGCTATATCAGAAAATCAAAGGAATTGGGACTCACAACTGAAGTTCACTTTATGGGCTAACAGGATTACTACCAAGAGGTCAACCGGGAATTCTCCTTTTGAATTGGTGTATGGGAAGGTTGTTGTTTTCCCTATCTAACTAGAAATGGTTGTAGAAAAGATTCTACAAGATGTTGGGGAGGATCCAAATTTTATGAACAAAAGAATAAATCGGTTGGTAAAACTTCAAGAAAATAGAGAAAAGGCAAAACATAATTTGATTAATTATCAGGAAAGGATGAAATCTCTTTTTGACAAAAAATCAAGGGACAAATCCTTACAACTAGAAGATTTGGTGTTTAGGTGGGATGCCAGGAGATAATATAAGGGAAATCATGGGAAGTTTGATCCCTTATGGTTTGGACCATTCAAGATTTCCAAAGCAAAGGGGAACAATAATTTTTTGCTAGAAAATTTAGATGGTGAGGTGCTTGGACTGCCTGTAAATGGGCAATTTCTCAAGCTCTATTTTCATTATTAAGGTGGCCCATTTTAACCCACTGTACATACCAGTGAGCCATTATATATACCAATAATGCTCTTCCTGCTTCTATTTTTTTATTATGAATGTTTCAATAAAATGACTCCATGCCCAACAGGTAAGGCAATAATTTGCAGGTTCTAAGTGCATTAAGTGCAACACACTCTCCCCAATAAGAGCCGATGTTTTTCTATTGTGTGTAAAAAGGGTTTCGTTAAGCATCTCTGGCTCAGAAATAGATCAATTAATCATGTGGGCACTTTTGGGCCCTAGTGGTACACCAATAGCCTCTAATTTTAGAGTTCACATCAATATAATCCTTCCATAAGTGGGCACAATAGTTTAATAAGAGAAAATAACAAAGAAATGATGGTTGGGTTAATGATCATGCAAGTTTGAGGGAGGCTAGTCGTCCATATCCACCCAACCGACCCTTAAAGACACTTATGGGGGGTAACTTGCGTGGTGAATAAACCATTGCTACCCCCCGGAGTGGAAAATTCAGTAGGTGGGATCTCCCAATTGACGATCCAGATTAATTCTAGGGGGTCTCGACTTGATCCCTCCCCATGTTCATTCACCCACTGGAGAGAGGCAGGGACCACCCTCCATGCCATGGACTTGTCGATACCGTTAGCAAGCGAGCAGTGTAGAAAAATGGTAAATCCCCTCACCCCTCTCTCTCATCCACCTGTCACCTCCCTAATCATCTTCCTCCACATGCCCCCTTAGTGACATCATCTGATGCCAGACGATCATTTCCCCTCCGCCTATAAAAATCCTTATACAACCATTTGAATTTAAATTGTGTTTCTTGTTCCCAATTTCTCCCGCCATTTGAGCTGGACTATGTCGGCATTCAATCACTGGACATATCCAAGGCTCTCACCAACTTCGTTCTCTAGCTCTCACCCATTCAACCAGGTAACCTATCAGTCTCCTTACTTGTAGCTTGTTTGTATCTATGTTAAAAACTAGGAAACCAAGTCCAAAGACCCCAAAATCCTAGGAAGGCAAACCCTTCTCCAACATCAAGTCACTAGTGGACACAGAGGCTCAAATTTTCGACCCCTCCTATCCTTATCACCTGTCAGACCTCTGGTTCAACTTGTATGGAAACCATGTTAGGGGGGAAGAACCTTTAAGAATAGTTGACTCAGGCCTCTAATATCAAATTACACCTTATGTGTATCATTTCCCAAGTTTATCTCGTGGTTCGATGCATCCAACGTCGAGAAGAAAAACTACTTCATATCAGCTATAAGAGCCAAAGTACTGGAGGTGACCTCTGCACTAATCCAAAAGGCTCTAGTTTACCCAACTTCTCCTACACTAGAAAAATTCATTGAGACCACCTTGTTCTACAACTATGTCTCCCTCCCAGTCGGGGAACAACATGCCTTCTTGCAAATTATTTTAGTCCTTGGTCACCAAGCCTTTCATGTTACTGAAACTATCCCAGTGTCCATATTCATAGAGGAATTGAAACCCATCCTTACTGTAATTTCCCAAAGCTTCGGAGAGGATAATGCCAGCATTTATACAAAATCCATTGTAGGATTTCTAAGGTAGATGATGTAGCCAGGCCATCTATTTGACATACCTTCTTTCCTGGCTAAGTCCATCAAGTTCTAACTGCAACACTTTTCTACCACTTCATTCTTCATATACTATTCCCTAATGTTTTACTTGTTCCTATACACTCATCTTGATGAATTTGAGTGCTTAGGTATCAGTGTGATGGCCCCAAACAAGTAGAGGAAGTCATTATTCAATTGGGATGTTGTTGTTAGGAGAAAACCAAACAATGAGGCTATTCCCAATTCATATCCTCTTACATGGCCATTTCTTACAAAATCATTCATAATGTCTCCTCCCCAAGGATCTTGCACTAGAAAAAAGATATTTTCCAGCTCAACAAGGACATCGTATGGGTGGCTGGTATTTATTTGAGGAATATACAAAGATTAGGGTTTATGGGTGTGAGCTTCCCCCTTATTACCTGTATGTGTTCATGCCAATGAGGATATTTTCCCTAGAGTTTATTAGATAGAGCTTGAATGTGGACCTAGACCATTTTCTCCCTGCTAAAAAGGGGTGTATGTTAAAATTGGGAAAGCCTGTAGTACCTTTCATTGTTAACCCAGACATGCCTTTTAGACAATTGAAGAGTTACTAAAAGAAATGAATTTTGAAATGGGGGATATTTGGCATTGTGACCCTCATGGTGTCATTGCAAAAAAGAGAAATACCATTAATACTTCAACTTATGGTCATTAATCTAGGCCTTGAATTGAATGGATGGCTAACCTTGATTCATGGCCCATTAACATAGAAATGGAAATTTAGACTCCAACAACAAAAGACAAGTCACAAAAAAGAACTATGGATGAAACTGGGGATGTGGAGATGGAGGACGTTCACACCATAAAAAAATCCAAAACCCAAGAAGACAAGGAAGAAGAAATTGAAAATAGGTTGGTGGTGATAAAACCAGACCAGCTAGGCTTCTAGGTGACTTTGGAAGATCCACTAGAAGTTTTTGCCTCATTATCCTCAGAGGTAGCCATTATGAGTTCTACAGGGAGTGCAATTATGACAAAGCCTATTTGGCCTATAGGGAAAGTAATTGAAGAAAGAAATAATAATATTAGGGAAGAGATGCATCAACAAATGAAATCACATTCGACCTCATATCAGACTAGACTCCTTGTTGCTATGGACCTAGAGAAGAACCATATGAAATTCTCATTGTGCCAACCCTTGGCATAGTCACTACCATCAGATTTAAAGTTGAAGGCTTTGGATGTGTCTTTGGACCTAACAAGTGTTCCTCTACCAGAAAATATCAACTTCCATAGGCATGTGGGAGAATTTCTCTACTATGAGTTAAATAGGAATCCCATGACCATAAGTAAAGCCTAGAAGCTTCTAGAGAACGATGCAACAAAGATGAAGCAAGAGACAACCAATTCTAGAGCTCTACATATGAAGAATAAGAACTTCAAGGAACTTATTGTGAAGTTGGGAGTGAACCTAGAAGTCAAAGTTTCTTTTGACACCCTTCTCCATAGTTCACAAGTTGAGATTCAAGTGTTGAGGCATAACCTAAAGATGCCTACAAATGAACATGTGTAGTCCAGAGAACTGACATAGGTGGAGCAAGAGAAAGAGATCCTGGCCAAGGAACTAATAAACATGAACAATGTGGTCGTGGCTCTCATACAGTAGGTAACAGAGCTTCAACAGAAGATATACTCCCACATTCGTGCAATGCTCATGCTAGAGAATCCTCAAAATCCTAGAAAACAACTTAATAAGACCCTCACCGAGCTACAACTATTAGAAGGGGAACTCAAGGAGGTACAAATGGATTTGGACAATATCTAGCGAGCCCTAGCACAAAATATGGAACAACTCAAGACTACCAATGCCAATGTAGAATTGATCAACCATAATTTACACGCAACTAATCAAGAGACCACTGAACTCAAAGACAGACTGAAAGGAAACATGTCTCTCCTACAAGCTAAACAACTGATATGGGATGAACTGATAACATATATGAATAACCAATGGGAGTGCATAAATTTGATGGTTGAGCAAAAACTTGTAATATAAGACTATGAGTTCTTCATCTTATCTTCCAAAGAAGAGGGTGAAAGTAATGCTCAAACTGCTAAGAAGTTCATCCAATATGTCAATGAAAAGTGACTAAGTGAATTAAGGGTTATAGATGTGGTAGATAGGGTGCCTACAATCATAGAGATATCTAAGGTAGTCCAAAAATAAAAGGCTAGAGCTAACGTCACAGAATGGTTGGAGATAATACAAAAGGATGTAGCTATCTTTGACTCAGAATACAAGTAGACAGTCTGAGCAAGATTGCCTAGTTGTTGGGACCTCATAGGAGTGACAATCTCATGGGAGAAATACAGTCATATGCTGGTAGAGGCCAAGAGTAGGGTTGATTCATCCCACAAGAAGACCTCTACCTTGAAGGGTAAAACTGTGGTCAATTATTTAAGGAGGGATTTCCAACTATTGAGGTTGGTGAAGACTATATTTCACCCCAGGTTGAATTACACAGAACTTACAAATCTTAATATTTCCTATTAGATTTTCTTTCATGATCCTCTACCAAGTCCAACGTTGTGGCATAGATGTGACCAATTTATCAACCCTCCACTACTTTAGATCATTGATCTAGAAAATCTTCCTCTTGAACCAGTCTACAACGACTAAAGATATTTCTAATCATGTTAATCATGAAAATTCATTGTTTATGTTTCTATAAATGTTTTATTTTAAGTAATTAACTTCACTTAGTTAGGTTTTAGCTAATACAACTATGTTACTAGCACACTCACATATTTTTGTTATGATGAATCACTGGTAAATCAAGAAATAATATTTTGTAAGGGTTTCTTCTCTTCAGGCCCTACAAAAATAGTTTATGGTAAACTATCAAGGGTTTCTGATTTTGTTTCAAGAGGGAAGCTTTGCAATTGTGAACGGAAATGCATGCTCTGTTTGAAGATTAATAAAAATTTTTGGTGATTCTCGCTCACATGAGGCTATAGTATGTATTCTCCTTTGTGTTTATTCCATTTATCTTCATTCTTCTTTTCATATTATATGTAATAGTAGTTGTTGGATGTGTTTTTTTATGAAATCATAGATTCATCTATGTCTAATGCAGATTCTAGATGCCTATTTTATGTTGAAGTCTGATACACAAGATTCTAAACTTAGCCCTGTGTGTTTGGTTTCAATTCTCTATAATTCTTCTCTTCCATATGCTACAATGACTGATGAAGTACATGCTCAAGTAATGTTGGTCATTGAAACTAGACCTTAATGCTTCTATGATTTTTACTTTGTTTTCATTTTTGAATTTCTCATCTTAAAGAAGATTTTGAACCAATCCTTATTTAAAATATGTTTAATATTGAGTGTAAGTGAACAACTCTAGAAAATATTGCAAAAAATTATCAAGATGTCTTGGGCACTAGTCTCTCCCCAACCCAGGGGTTGTCTCTAGGAGCTACAACATCTTCTGGTGTCGTTTCCGGGGATGAATCAGAACATATTCCTTGGGTATGACACTTGTACAACCCTCAGTCAAGTGAGTAAGAGGGGGTGTGGGTTGAATATTTCTCACCTTGGCAACCATTGTCTAAATCCCTATTTGAGCACCTTGAGTTTCAAGAGATCCTATACTCGGTCTGACACTTCTTTGCAAAACACTCCCTGATTTTTTGAACCTCAAAAATTCATATCCAAAAGAGTTTGGAAAGAAAGAACTCCCATCACTCCATATCCTGTGATCTCCTTTCCTAAAGTGTCAACCTCTAGTTATCAGTAGGTTGTGATAAATTGTTTTGAGTCTCTTTCCAATGCTTTGGAATACTTTGAAGAATGTTGACATCTGTTTAGCTCATTTTCCTAAACGGTTAAATATCAAGAGGATTTTCTCAGTACTCCCATTTTCGCATTCTAGACCTACCCAGAAGTTGAATAAGTCAAAGATATCCTCATAAGTAGCCCAACTTAGAGCATCACTAGTTGTCCACCTCAGCTCGAGCTAGATACTATTCATATATCTCCTCAGTAAGGCCCTGTAATAAACCTCCTATCACATCCCTTGTAAAACATGATTGTCCCTAGTTTTGTCCTAAATAAATATGCTTCACTTGACTTGAAACATCCCTTGAATGGGATGCCACAAGATTATCTTAAACTCCTGCCAAGATTTTCGAAAGAGGATGATATCTCAACTCAAAGGCATATACAAACCTTCTATGCATTTGTTGAAAACCTGAATGTAGAACATCTTGATGTAGTGTTAAGACTCTTTGTTTGGTCTTTGAATGGGGAGGCCAATAAATGATTTAAATCTCTACCAAATTCTTCAATCACTATTTGGGAGGAGATGGAAAACTCTTTTATTTAAAAGTGGGGAGAGAAAAGTGACCATGGGTACATCCTCATAGAGTTTAATGGAATGAAGAAAAAACAAAATGAGGACATTTCAGAGTTTATAAGGAGATTCAATAAATTGTGTAATATCCTTCTTGTTGAAATTAAACCCCCACAGGCTGCTACCAAAGTGGCTTTTGTTGGACCCTTTGAACTGGAGTTTGGATTTACCATCAAAGAAATAAAGTATCATACTTTGGACCAAATTCAAAAAGATGCCCTGGAAGTTGAAGCAAATTTCACCTCCACTGGAAAATGGAAAGGGAAGGTTGAATATGGTGATAGGAGGAGGGGAAAGGAAGAAGCTAGTTCTTCAAGTTCTGGAAAGGAAACCCAAGAGTAAAAACTAGAGGAGATGAAAATTTTCATAAGGAATTTGTTTAATAATCTTGTAAAACTGGTGTTGGAAAACAAAAACCCTCCTCGACAAAGTCAACCGAAACCTAATAGAAATTTTAACCCCCAATATAGGAGGTCGCCCTTGTAGCTTCTGCAAAGGGAGAAAAAGAATCAAAAGGATCTATTGAAGCCTCAAAAATTGTTGCTTCAACATGGGGGAAAAGCACCCAGTCCGGACCTTGGTTGGCAACTCCTTTTCCATTTGGAGTAGTGGCTCAGACTGGGGATATTGGGACAAGTTTCCCAATATATTTTATGATAGTGCTAATGGGGTGGTATGTGATATTTTGGAGTAATGTTTTAATCTAAAAGTAATCTAATCTAAACTAATAATCACATGCATTTTATCCTAATTTAAACACTATCTAATTATGACTATACCCGGGAGTAAATTGAAGTATGCGATCTACAATAATGTCCAAAAGAAATTGGTAATAAAGATCTTTGAATTGCAATGAGAAATGAAATCTTTTAACAATAGTCGTTTCATATAAAAAGTTAGCCGAAATGATTGTGAAAGATATATTGCATAATAAATTATTCATGTATTCAACATAAATTATAGGCCATCATCGTACAAAAGTGCAATAATGCTAACCAAGATTCAAACTTTCATACATAAACAACTTGAAGAGTAATTATTACTTGATATATAAGTAAAACGAATTACGAGATAAAAGTACCATTTATAATACGTCCTACTCATGTGCTTCAGCAATAATGATCTACTTTCAATCCATCCAACACCATCTAAGAGTACAAAAGTGCAATTTCAGTAGAAGATGCCAGATAAGATATAAATAAATCTTGTTCCATTAATTTCACCAGAAATTCCTCAAAGGGAGAAAAGCGCATGTTTTGAAGATTGTTTCTGATAAAATTTATAGACCCCTCTCTAAATGCATGAGAGGGGTTTAAATACTAAACTATAAAACTAAAAATATATTAGTACAAAAATAGTTGAGGAGGTTTAAACAACCTTCCTCAAATTATGCAAAATAAAACCAAAATAGAAATGAGCACGGTGACTAACTGTTCTGCATTCGATCCTTTAGATAAAAAATGTACATCATGGGCTTAAGCTGTGTTGGTTGGCTGATTTCAGCTTTCAACTGCCCAGTGAACACAACGTTAGTCAATGCTGGCACCATTTTCTCTGTAGAAGTGGTTAGGCATTGCAGGGTCATCCACTAGCTGTGAGGTTTCACTAAATGTCACCAATATGCTTCCTAGTTTAACCTGGTCATTTGCCTAATTGCTTCTGCTTTTTCTTCTGTTGCCTGTTCCACTATAGCTCAAGCTGTTTTACATTAGGAAGAAAACCTAGAATGGATTCTACCACAAGTAAATTTCCATTAATATTTTTGATAACACTATTTGCTGCTGCTATCGCGTCTATTGTTGCCTTTTCTGCCTCTCTAGGCCGAGAATCCCAGTTTGCAAATAAGATTTCTTTGTGTGACTCCTCTAGTTTAGGCAAGTCAGCTTTTCTCCCATCTTCTAAATTTTGCCAGGTGATGAAATCAGAGACTTTTTTCAATTTTTCATCATATTCAATCTCATTTCCATGACTTGACTTGTTAATTTGTCGCTTGTTTCGCAATAAGAATTCCATTGCGAAATCTTCTGGCATAATAGTTCTTTTTGGTGCATCAGCTGGGAGTTAAGGCCGAGCGCTTCAGTAATAAACTGATCAATTTTTGGATCATCTTTATGTAGATCAGTTATTCCTTGTATTTGTGCTTCCTTCTCTACTAAGCTGGTTTGATGTTCTATTTGCATCTGCTCGAACTCTTGTTGAAGCTTAGCTAACTGGATCTCTGCTTGCTGGTCAGATTTTCGTTGCTGTAATTGTTGCTCAAGTGACAAAATTTTATCTTCTTTTTCTTTAAGCAAAATTTTCACCTCTGTTGCTTTGTCGATGTTCGTTGTAGCATAGGAACTTGTAAACTGTGATAGGCTAGTAAGGTTGGCGGACGGGTCGATGGGTGAGTCTTTCCAAACAACATCCATTGGTTCATTATCAGGGGTAGTAACAATTGTAGAATCCAATTTCCTTTTCTTCCTTGTCTTTTAACAACAAATTTGTGTTGTGGGCTATAAAACACATCTAGAGGGGGAATATCCTCAATTCTTAAAACTATTTT
Organism: Pinus taeda; assembly: GCA_000404065.3. Classification (NCBI taxonomy): domain Eukaryota; kingdom Viridiplantae; phylum Streptophyta; class Pinopsida; order Pinales; family Pinaceae; genus Pinus; species Pinus taeda. The sequence goes on from APFE030513258.1 coordinate 84,410, forward strand.
AGAGGTGGGAGTAACAGGGATGTGCTCTACCTCTTGAGTATTTACAGTCTCCTCGTTTGTAATTTCTTGAGTTGTTTTCTGTTGTGGAGTTTGCAACTTTGTCATTTTTTCCTCTATATTGAGCCTTTTATTAAATTTGTCCCATTCTTTCTCTAAATCGATCACTAGGTCTTTTCTTAGCTGTGTGGAGGTGGAAAGGATCTCATCCTGTTTGCTAGCTTAAGTTTTCTCAACTGCCTTTTCTGTAGATTGGGTTGTATCTTTTTTTGACTCCCTACTTCTGCTTTTCCCATTTTGTGATGACTTCTTTGATTCCCTGGTAGATTTCTCTTGGGATTCTGCTCTAGAATCAGTTTTAGAATTTTATTTGGAATCTCCTTCTAGACTTACATTGGGAGCAGGTTCCCTTATTGGTTCAATCAATAATTGGTCCAATGGGACCTTTATTAGGCTCCTTTCTCTGTACTCATAAAAGGTTTCAAGATCTTCATGGTCAAAAAGTAATTGTGCCATATGCTTCACCTATGTGAAGGTGTTTTTCTACAAAAATATGTCATCAAATGCATCTTCCTCATTACTAAATACTTTTATTTTCACCATGGTGGTAAATTCTTTGATAGTGCCGAATGGGTCATATTGCCTTCCAGGGAATTTAGATAATTGCATAGATAACATAATCTCTACTTCTTTAAATGCATGGCCCAAGTTGTGCAATGAAAATGCTCCACATTGTAAAGGGAATGTAGGCCAAATAGCATTTTTTGCTTCCTTTAACGTTTTGCTCATCCCTCCCTCACTAGCTGTTTGATAGGCTATCTCTCTAGCCATCAGTTTGTCCGGAACATAGTATGGAAGGACATGGGGGGAGGTAATGCTGCCAAATACCCTGATATACGTAAATGTCTCCTCCCCAAACCGTCTAGCCACTAGGAGGATATCTACCTCGGCTTCTTTGGAAAACCTGGAGGTATCTCGGTTATAAAGCCGTTTATGGATAGGGAGCATAAATCCATGACAATTTTGAAAAAATGTGGTTGAAAGTGAGATTCCCATATTTCTTTATGGTATAGGTGAATGGGAAGTGGATTTTGGATAGTCCACTTCCATCCCATGATAGGAAATTTTGAACCAAAACAAATTGCATCCATTACATAGGCGCTCATAAAAAAATGGAGGGTAAACCCTCGAAGCAACACTTCTTTTACTTCTATACTGCATTATTGTTCTTGCTAAATTATCAGACAAAATTTGTGCCCAATTAATTATAGTTACGTTTACGGCTGCATCTGTTAATGACAGCCATTCTAGGGAGAATTTAGTACTATCGGGTTTGCCAAATAGTCTACATAGCATGGCTGTTACAAAACTATGAGGGGGACAAATAGACGCAATAGAGTACATATCGTTCTTGTCTTTCTTGATTTTACCCTCATTATTTGACCAGGTACAGGTGCAGTCTATTGGGTCGTCATTTTCTTTGGCAAACTTCTCTATGAACTCCTTGTTGTAGGTGATTTGTGGCTCTGGTAGGTGGTACATGAGCCACAAGTTATCTGGCATAAAAGACCCTGTAGCCTCTTGTCTTATTGTCTTGAATTCTATGTCTTAAATATCAACTTCATCAATAACCCATTTAACTATGTCTATATAAGGGTTTATCTTCGAATGCGCAACTATGCAATGCAAAAATGAGCATGTTGTCTCAAACATGGAGGCTACTGAGGAATCACATCCGTCAACTGAAACCTTTGTTTCCAGAATCCTTGGTTGCTCTTCCTCCAGTATATTATACATGGCCTCCCATGTAGAGGTTCCTCCCTCTCTGCTGCATGTATTATCCATAAATAGAGGAGTCCTTTCTGACTTCTCAGAGATGACTGCCTTTCCTTTCTTCACCATAGCTCCCAACAATTTCCTCTGTGGATTTTCCCTGAAAGTGAAGAACAACAACTATCGGATACACAAAGATAACAATGAACGTAAAATGAAATAATGTGGATAACTTGTAAAGGTGATAAAAGGAGTTTTATTCGAACACAGGTAAGAAGATATCATATCATGTTAAATGGCTTTTCACACATAAATGTAGTTAAATCTTACTAAATGCCCACTATTGCTTCGTTATCCCTTAGCTTTAATGCTCATAAATGTCTACATCATAAATTGAGAAGAAAGATTCCAGGGTGGCGAGCCTTTGAATTGCGATAATGGGGATTTTGCGATTTGCGAAGCAATATCACAGATCACAACATTACATTATACCTTTTCGCTTTTCTTACCCTCCCTTGTGTTTCTGCGCGATGCGAGATGCGAGCCGCTCGTTTATTGTCTTAAAACATAGCTACTTGTTAGGATTCTCTATGTAAAGACCCTTTTTAATAAGCAGCAGACCTAAACATTTGTTTGTAATGTATTGAAGGAGTGGGTCTTGGTCTTGATTGCATTTCACAATATCAACCGATGATAGGTTTGTGGTGTTCTTTTGCATGCTTGAAACATGATGCGATCAAGGTTATGATGCCATCACAATTTCATATTTCGCTTGTGTGGAGATAACCTTTTAAGGCGAGCTCTTCATAAATAGCGATATGCGATGCAAGACTTGGTTTTGAAGAGAAAAGCTTTAGGACCTAGTTTATGTCAAAAATATGATAGTTTCGAGGTATAAAGCATAGATTCCTCTTTTAATCGTTTTTTACTAGATTTGGTGGGTTAGCAAGGTTTATTGATGATGCTTAATCATGCGATATGTGGGAAGGCAAGCATTTAGTAGTTCTTTTGAAAAGGAGGCTTAATTGATATCTTGCTTTATTCCAAAAATCAAAGAAATGCGTAAACGCTAAATTTATATTTGGAGGGATTTTTTAAAGGGTCCCCATTTATTAATGTAATATTAACTACTACTATTAATAAATGGGGGGTTGTTGAATAACACAACAATTGGTGATTCACTTGGAAGAACCAGTTATCTCTGATAGTTGTTTGAAATTTCTAAAACTTCCAAAATAAAGATAGTTTTGAAAATAAAAATAAAAATTACAGGGAATATAAGGTAAGTAATACTGCTCATCAATAATAAAACAACGTCTACTTAACTATCATTCCTTTGATTATTCTTTTCTCATAAGAAAGTCACTTTGTCTACATTAGCCATTACTTGATTTTAAAGATAAAAACAAGGAGACTCTTCTCAAATCAGTTTTTGGTATACTCAATTGTCATAGGTAGAGCCTTTGCTGCCAGCAAGTCAGGGTTACCTTTTAACTAGCAATGATTCAATATCCCACCTAGATTAGAATGCAATTTTAAAGATAAGCTCATTTGTATACTTATTTATTTCTTTATTTTCTGAAGTAATTCATTCTTCCTTCAAATTTTCATCTTTTATCTCTTAAAGGACAATGTCTTAGTTTGGTAATCAAAATTGACAATGCCATTCACTTGATTTGTAACTTAACTAAACAAGCTAGCTCTTGATGAGACCCCTTGTCTTTTGAGTAATATAATCTTAAGCCATTACTCTGTTTTGATATGCAGTATTGGTAATGTCAGTTAGTTATAATCTTATGATGATGGTAAGTCGGATCTTGATGAGACCTCTTATCCTTTAAGTTTAAGTATATTTTAGAATTACACTCTAAAAATGAAAGTTAATTAGGTGGGGAGAATCATTGGCTCCTTAAGAGCTTCCTGATGACAATTGTAGAGTTTTAAAGATGCTTTTTTGTAGAGAGACTTTGCTTTGTTATTGATACTTTTCTTGACTAATGTAAAGGAAATATTTCTTTCTAAAGCTAAGTTTCATCAAAGAACATATAATTTTGGTAGAGAGCAGGTAGTTTTGAAGTAATAGAACTTAACTATATATCTCATATGTGAAGATTACTTTCATAACAATCTTTACACATACAAGCGAAAAGTCAAAATTAAAAGGAGACTATCCTTTGTAAAGCCAAAAGTAAATGTTTTTCAACTTGTATTATTCTTTCTAAAAAAAATAAACTAAAGGCAATAATATACAGTGAACAGAAGAGATCATCTTCTATGGAAAGTATTTCTTTAAAATCTTCCCATTAACAGGTAGAGATTCTCTCTTACCTGATAAATCTTGTAATAGAAAAGTTGATGTGCCTATTTGTTCCATAATATGAAATGGGCCAAGCCACATTTGTTGGAACTTGGTATGCTTACCTTTCTCTTCGTGGGCTTTATCCCATTTCAATACTAGGTCTCTGAGTTGAAAAGATTTTGAAGTTACAGAATTTGAATCAAAGGAGGATTTGACTAACTGCTAATGATGTGCATGTGTGATCCTGGCCTTTTCTCTTCCTCTTCAAGCTTAAGGATTTGTAACTGTCTAACTTGCATAGATAAGGAAGGAGTTTCTTCAATGAATTGAACTAAGGCTAAAGAGGGAATAACTACATTTGTTGGTACGACGACTTCTTTCCCATAGACCAAATTAAAAGGAGAAGTGCCAATGGATGATTTTTGAGTTATTCAATCTTCCCATAGAGCAAACATTAAAGACTTATGCCAATTATTCTGGATTTGGTCAATAGTTCGTTTAATAATCCTGATGAGATTCTTGTTTGTGGATTCAGCTAGCCCATTTCCTTACAGATAATAATTAGCAGATTACTTAAGCTTAAAACCTCTTTTAAGAGCAAACTCTATCATAACATTGCCTAAAAAATAAGATGCATTATCAAACATCAAGGCAGGCAAATGGCAGGCCAAATATGGTAATGATAAATTGATCTATGAATTCAATAATGTTTTCAGAATTGGCTACCTTGAGTGGAATTGCTTTTACCCATTTAGTGAAATAATCAGTGGTTGTAAGGACATATCTATGCTGCTTAGAAGAATGAGGAACGATCTCACCTATTATGTCCAATCCCCATTTCTCAAATGCTTGGTCAATGTTGACTAGCTGTAATGGTAATGCGGGTTTCCTCTGTCTTCTAGAAACTGTCTGATAAATTTTACATTTCCTTACATAACTATGTGCATCTTTGAATAATCTTGGTCAGTAATAGCCGACATGCACGATTTTATGTGTTGTAGTATCTCCTCCAAAGTGGCCACCAGCTAGTCCATCATGAAGTTCCTATAACACCCTCTCTACCTCAGATTTTTCAAGACATCTAAGTAAAACAGAATCATAATTATTCTAAACAACACATCATTGACAATTTGATATTGTCTAGCTTTTAATCTCAAGGCCCTTTTCTTTGTGTAATTTAATTGCATTGGGGCATATCCATTTCTCAAGTAAAATATGATATCAACATATCTTGACTCAGTGTCGTTAAGGCTTACCTCATAGACTTGTACATCGTCACCTTAATGCTGTAATGTTGATAGATTTGATGCTCTTGCCAACATTCTGCAAAAACCTTGACCTTTTACAATTTTTGCTGGTCTGATTTCGATGCCATATTCTTGTAGAGCTATAACCTAATTTGCTCCCTTCTCACCTACATCTCTTTGTATGAACATATTTCTTACTGCTGAGAATGGTACTATTACTTTGGTGTGGGTTTTGAGGAGAAAAGGTTTGAAGTATTTTATTGATTTGAAAACAACAAAGGCTTGTTTTCAACATTTGAGTAATTTAATTAAGCTCCCTACAAATTGGAGCTAAAGAAAGAGATTGGTGCTTCAACAATTTCTTGATTTACTTGTGTCAATATGGCTGCATATGATTTCTTGGATGCAAAAGTATATAAAATGAAATGATTTGAAAAATTCGACATTGCTAAAGATGGGGCATTTATGATTGCTCGTTTTATCAAGTTAAAAGATTCGTGTTCTCAGTGTCCCTATTGAAACAAAGAATTTTTCTTTATCATGGATTGAAGAGGTAAAAAAATTCTTGAGAAGTCGGGGACAAACCTTTTAACAAAATTTATCTGACCTAGGAAAGATTGCATTGATTTTTTGTTATGTGGTAAAGGTATATAGAGATTTCTCTAATTCTATCAGGGTCAATATGAATCCCTGCTTTGGACACAATGAATCCAAGGAGCTTTCCTTCACTTAATGTGAAAAAATACTTCTTGGGATTAAGAGAAATCCCATACCGTTGGAAACATTCAAAGATTTGCTTTAGATCCCTTAGATGATTATTGCACTTTTTGGAATATACAATTATATCATCTAAGTAGATTACTACTGATTTGTTTACGAAATATTTGAAGGCTATGTCCATGGCTCTCTGGAAAGTGGCATCGCAATTAATCAATCCAAATGGAATTTTTTGATAAGCATTAGTGCCCCATTTTGTCCTGAATGTAATTTTCAGCTGGTCATCTGGATGTACTAAGATCCGATTATAATATGAGAATCATTCTAGGAAAGACATTAGTTCTAAGCCTGAAACTGATTGCAATATCTGTTCCATAGGGGGCAATGGGAAATCGTCCTTTTGGCAAGCTTTATTGAGGTTGCAGAAGTCTATAAATATCTGAATATCGACATTCTTTTTTCTGTCTGGGACAAGATTGGAGAACCACCGGGAATGTCTAACAAGAAAAATAATTTTGTCTTTCAACAGTTTATTTAATTCAGATTTAATCTGACTTTCTAAATTAGGATGGATATTCCTTAATTTTTGTTGAATAGGTATTTCATCAGATGTCATGGGAATAGAATGTTGAATAATAGAGGTCTCGTATGTCCTAAGATCTTCATTGTTCCACGTGAATAAATTCTTGTACCTCTTTAACAAACCTATAAAGGCTGATTTTTCATCTGACATAAATATGAGACCTAGATTAATATTTTGAGGCTTTAGATCAGTCCCAAGATTAATCAATTCAAACCTCAGAGTTGAGCTCTGAAGTTTTGAATTGGTGGATCGTTTAGATCTGTCTTTGAGGTCATATAAACCTTCCAACTTAACTACAAATTTTGGTATAGTGTCATTGATTGTTCCTTGTTTAAGTTGGTTATCATGCTAGTCTTCATCAACTATTTGGTCATCATAAGAGCCTTCTAAATTCAGGAAGCTTATGATATCCGGATCGTTATTAAATACTCTCCAGTTGGTGATATTATCGGGAATAGAAGGCCTAAAAATTAATTCAATGGAAAATCAATCAAGGCTATAATCCTCTGGTGGAATAAGCTTGGAAGCAACATTAGCTAGAAGATCAACACTAGCATTTTGGAGTCTAGGAATAGGGGAAATATTAAACGATGTAAAGTGAAAGGTTAGGTTTTGTGCTAATGACTAATAGTGTTTCAAATGTCTTGACAAATAGTGTATAGTATTTCTCACTTGTTTTATTACAATTTCTGAATCTCCAAATACTTGGAGATGTTTGATATTAAGGCCAATTTCCTTATACAAACCTTGAACTAGTGCTTCATATTTAGCAGTGTTGTTTGTGCAATAAAATTCAAGTATGCATGCTAACATAGTCTTTTCCCCCTCTGGGCTAACTAATATGCATCCCGTTCCTGCTCCATCATTAGATTTAGATCCATCAAAAAATAATTTCCAAAATAAAGATCTAACTACAGGTTTATCTCCAAAGTTTACACATTTAGAAGTGTCTTTTTGGGAAAAAATTTTGACTTGAGATACAATAGACTTTTTTAAGAAAGGTGAAGTGTGAGCATTGAAATTCCCTAAAAATGATTCTACTGAGTAGTTTCCAATGATATTGTTAGTATACAGGACTGGTTCATTTTCTCCTTCTAGCTTTGTTACTATGTACTTTTGATGTTTCTCGTGATCAACCATTATTTGATTTGGCTTGCCACTATAGGGAAGCCACATGTGAGACCAGTTAGTTGCAAAATAACCATGAAGTTTTTCTGACTAGTCTCTACTAAGGATTAAGCCATAGAACTCAGGAATATCATCTACAAGTATGTTAATGACTTGACAAACTTTAGGATTTGATGAAAGTCGGATGGTTACTTGGTTAAGTTCCCCAACAACTTCGACTTGAGACCGATCTAACTGTATTATATGTACAACAAATTTTTGAGGATGAACATTTATCTTTGCACAAATTGTTCTAGGTAAGATGTTAGATGAAGCTCCTCAATCAACTAAACAGTTGTGTAAATTCTTATTAAAGACTTCAAAAGAAAGGAGAAATGGAGGAGTAGGATGTTTAGATCTTCCTCCAATTAGAGCGATGTCGGATGGATCAATATTGTTTAAAGAGGTGCTAGAGGGTCTTCCCATTTCTTGGGTGGCTTGTGAGATCACGGTAATGGGAAGCGGTGCAGTAGTACTACTTTGAGTTGCTTAAGGAGTAGCTTCTATTGATGCTTCAATTTGCTAAACTCATTAAAGGTGATGTTTCCCGAGTTTTCTTCATATAATAAAAAATATTATATTCCATTTCATCAGAAACTATCATAGTTTTAGGTGAATGTGAAAAATCCAATTGAGTAGGAGTAGTTTGAGTGGATTTTGGTGAAGAATTCTTACTTGTTGTTTTGTCCTTGGGAGGTGACATTGAAGTCTTCTGCTTTGAATTTGTTTATGACAAATCAACAGGGTTTTTACTTCGGGTAGCGACATGCAATGCTTCTTAAGTTTCCTCATTGGGAAGGATAAAATCCCACATCCTTGTAACTCTGCCACTTCTTCATCATTTGTTTGTTGAAAATTCATCCTCCTCTCCATCTAATTCAACAGTTGATATAGCATTTGGAGATTTAGGATCAGTAGTGGAATTCATTTTAAATGGTCTAAAAGATTTCTTAAAGGAAGTCTCTGCTACCTATTTTTTGATATCAACCATTTTGTTAGACATGGTCTTGAGGACTTTCTATAAACCTTCAAGATCAAAAAGATCTTTTGGTGGTTTTTTCTTGGAGTCATCCCTAAAAGTCACTTTCTTAGATTTTCATTCTTCTAATGCATTTTTCCTTTCTATAGCTAGAATGCGTTTTTCCACAGCTATTGCCTCTTTTGTATTTTCTACTAAAGTCGGTTTGGCAGCTCTATCAATTAAAATAGCTATGTTTGAAGGTACAGAAGAAATATACCACTCATTTTGGACCTAATTGCTTGGCTTAGACGTCGTTGGTATCTTATTCAATAATTTATTGAAGTGAGAGTTGAAGTCCTTAATGTGTTCTTTTGGTTCGGCTTTCAAATTGGAGAGATCATTGATTAGGGTAGTTGTGGATCTATCATCCCCAAATTTAGTTAAAAATTTCTCTTGGAAAGCATCCCAACTATTAATAGAACCTAATGGTAATGAAAAATACCATGATCCTACTGTTCCGTGGAAATTATATGGAAATAATCTTAAAACTGCGTCTTTTTCCACTACTTCATTCAAGTTAATGGACAACATGAAATTGTTTATATGTTCCTCAGCTAGTAGGCTATTATCAGGATTGAATTTGGGTAACCATTTCTATGGATGAGTGGGAAATTGATGTAAAGGCCTAGCCATCCTAACATATCCTGGTTTTGTCCATGGCCTTGGAAGATTTTGTGCTATTGTTGGTATGTGAGTAGGAGAAGGTGATTGGGTAGAGGAAGATGTAGTTCCTGTACCTGTGTGAATCACGATTCAAAGTGGCGAGGCAGATGACTGATCTTGTGATGGTATAGATGGAATGAATGAAGATGAAGACTGTGTCGATAAAAGAACATCGTTGTGAGATTCAGATGGCGTTTTCTTAGCTTTCTTACAGCTCGGCAGAGGGAATTCAAATAAAGGGATTCCAAGCTTTTCACTCTCTACTCTAGTTAACCATTGAGATGGGGTAAACTGAGAGGTAACACTATCTTGGGATAACTCAGATTCTTCTTGAGATAACAAGATCCCCTGTAATTTATGAATAAAGATTTGACTTCAAGGGCTTCAGTAGAAGAAGAATGATCTGGATTTTTTGAGATTTCAGCAATGGGTTTTGTAATTTTCTTTGCAACTTCTCACTTAGCATTAGGGGATTTGGAATGCTTTCAAGCAGTTGGAGGTAATGGTGAGGGAGTTTTACTCTTAGAATGGCCTGTTGATTTGGATTTTCTTGCCATTCATAGTGAGGCCCTCCTTCTGGTGCCAAAATGTTGAAGCCTTGAAAATCATTGCTTCAACATGGGGGAAAACCACCCGGTCCAGACTTTGGTTGGTAGCTCCTTTTCCGTTTGGAGTAGTGGCTCTGACTGGGGATAATGGGACTAGTTTCCCAATCTATTTTATGATAGTGCTAATGGGGTGATATGTGATATTTTGGAGTAATATTTTAAGCTAAAAGTAATATAATATAAACTAATAATCACATGCATTTTATCCTAATTTAGACACTATCTAATTATGACTATACCCAGGAGTAAATTGAACTATGAGATCTACAATAATGTTCAAAAGCAATTGGTAATAAAGATCATTCAATTGCAATGAGAAATGATATCTTTTAACAATAATCGTTTCATATAAAAATTAGTCAAAATGATTGTGAAAGATATATCACATAAGAAATTATTCATGTATTCAGCATAAAATATAGGCCATCATCATACAAAAGTGCAGTAATGCTAACCAAGATTCAAATTTTCATACATAAACAACTTGAAGAGTAATTATTGCTTTATACATAAGTAAAAATAATTACGAGATAAAAATACCATTTATAATACATCCTACTCATGTTCTTCAACAATATTGATCTACTTTCAATCCATCCAACACCATCTAAGAGTACAAAAGTGTAATTTCAGTAGAAGATGCCAGATAAGATATAAATAAATCTTGTTCCATTGATTTCACCAAAACTTCCTCAAAGGGACAGAAGTGCATGTTTTGAAGATTGTTTTTGATAAAAAATTTTGACCCCTCTCTAAGTGCATGAGAGGGGTTTAAATACTAAACTAAGTGCATGCGAGGGGTTTAAATACTACACTATAAAACTAAAAATAGATTATTACAAAAATAGTTGAGGAGGTTTAAATGACCTTCCTCAAATTATGCAAAATAAAACCAAAATAGAAATGAGCATGGTGACTAACTATTCTTCATTTGATCCTTTAGATCACAAATGTACGTCATGGGCTTATTCTATGTCAGTTGGCTGATTTTAGATTTCAATTGCCCAGTGAACACGACGTTGGCCAGTGTTGGCACCATGTTCTTCGTGGAAGTGGTTAGGCATTGTAGGGTCATCCATCGACGTGATGTTTCACTAAATGTCGCCAATATGCTTCCCAGTTTAACCTAGTCGTTTGCCTAATTGCTTCTACTTTTTCTTCTGTGGCCTATTCCACTGTAGTTCAAGCTATTTTACATTAGGAAGAAAACCTGGAACGGATTCTGGCACAAGGTTGGCACTATGTAAATTTTCATTAATATTTTCGATAACACTGTTTACTACTGCTGCCGTGTCTATTGTTGGATTTTCTGCCTCTCTAAGTCGAGAATCCTAGTTTACAAATAAGATTTCTTTGTGTGACTCCTCCAGTTTAGGTAAGTTGAATTTTCTCGCAACTTTTGAATTCTATCAGGTGATGAAATCAGAGACATTTTTCAAGATTTCATCATATTCAAGTCTCATTCCCACGACTTGACTTGTTAATTTGTCACTTGTTTCACAATAAGAATTCCATTGTGAAATCTTCTGGCATAATAGTTCTTTTTGGTGCATCAGCTGGGAGTTAAGGCCGAGTGCTTCAATAATAAACCGATCAATTTTTGGATCATCTTTATGTATATAAGTTATTCCTTGTATTTACGCTTCCTTCTCTACTAAGTTGGTTTGATGTTTTATTTGCATCTACTCGAACTCTTATTGAATCTTAGCTAACTGTATCTTTGCTTGTTGCTCAGATTTTGCTTGCTGTAGTTATTTCTCAAGCAACAAAATTTTTATCTTCTTTTTCTTTAAGCAACATTTTCACCTCTGTTTCTTTGTCGATGGTCGTTGTAGCATAGGCACCTCCAAACTGTGACAGTCTAGTAAGGTTGGCAGATGGGTCGATGGGTGAGTCTTTCCAAACAACATCCATCAGTTCATTATCAGGGGTATTAACAGCTGTAGAATCCAATTTCCTTTCCTTCCTTTGCCTTTTAACAACAACTTTGTGTTGTGGGCTATAAAACACATCTAGAGGGGGAATCTCCTCATTTCTCAAAACTATTTCAGAGGTGGGAGTAATAGGGATGTGCTTTACCTCTTGAGTATTTACAGTCTCCTCTACTGTAATTTCTTGAGTTATTTTCTGTTGTGGAGTTTGCAACTCTGTCATTTGTTCCTCTATATTGAGCCTTTTATTAAAGTTGTCCCATTCTTCCTCTAAATCGATCACCAGGGGTTTTATTGGTTGTGTGGAGGTGGAAAGGATCTCAGCCTATTTTCTAGCTGAAGTTTGCTCAACTGTCTTTTCTGTAGGTTGGGTTGTATCTTTTTCCGACTCCCTACTTCTGCTTTTCCCATTTTGTGATGACTTCATTGATTCCCTGGTAGATTTCTCTTGGGATTCTTCTCCAGGATCAGTTTTAGAATTTTCTTTGGAATCTGCTTCTAGACTTACACTGGGAGTAGGCTCCATTATTGGTTCAACCAATAATTGGTCCAATGGGACCTTTGTTAGCCTCCTTTATCTGTACTTGTAAAAGGTTTCAAGATCTTCATGGTCAAAAAATAATTGTGCCATATGCTTCACCTCTATGAAGGTGTTTTTCTGTAAAAAGATGTCATCAAAGGCATCTTCCTCATTATTGAATACTTTTATTTTCATCATGGTGGTAAAGTCTTTGACAGTGTTGAATGGGTCATATTTCTTTCTAGGGAATTTAGATAATTACAAAGATAACATAATCTTTGATTCTTTAAATTCATGGCCCAAGTCATGCAATGCAAATTCTCCACACCATAAAGGGAATGTAGGCCAAATGGCCTTTTTTGCTTCCTTTAATGTTTTGATCATCCCTCCCTCATTATCTGTTTGATAAGCTATCTCTCTAGCCATCAGTTTGTCCAGAACATAGTATGGGAGGACATGGGGGGAGGTAATGCTGCAAAATACCTTTATATATGTAAATGCCTCCTCCCCAAACCATCTGGCCACTAGGAGGATATCTACCTCAGCTTCTTTGGAAAACCTGGGGGCATCTCAGTTATAAAGTCATTTGTGGATAGGGAGCATAACTCCATGACAAGTTTTGAGAAACTGTGGTTCAAAGTGAGATTCCCACATGTCTTTATGGTATATGTGAATGGGAAGTGGATTTTGGATAGTCCACTTCCATCCCATGACAAGAAATTTTGAACCAAAACAAATTGCATCCATTAGATAGGTGCTCATAAAAAATGGAGGGTGAACCCTCGAAGCAACACTTCTTTTCCTTCTATACTCTATTATTGTTCTTGCTAAATTATCAGACAAAATCTGTGCCCAATTCATTATAATTGCGTTTACGGCTACATCTATTAATGGTAGCCATTTTGGGGAGAATTTTGTACTATCAGGTTTTCCAAATAGTCTACATAGCATGGTAGCTGCAAAATTACGAGGGGGACAAATAGACGTAGTAGAGTACTTACCGTTCTTATCTTTCTTGATTTTTCCCTCATTATTTGACTAGGTCTGGGTGTAGTCTGCTGGGTCCTCGTTTTCTTTGGCAAACTTCTCGACAAACTGCTTGTTGTAGATGACTTGTGGCTCTGGTAGGTGGTACATGAGCCGCAGGTTATCTGGTGTAAAAGATCTCATAACCTCTTGGATTCTTGTTTTGAATTCTCTGTTTGAGATGTCGGCTTCATCAATAACCCATTTAACCATGTCTGTATAAGGGATTATCTTTAGATGCACAACTATGCGAGGAAAAAATGAGCATGTTGTCTCAAACATGGAGGCGTCAGAGGAATCACGTCCATCTTGCGAGATGTGAGATGTGAGCCGCTCGTTATTGTCTTAAAACATAGCTAATTGTCAGGTTTCTCTTTGTAAAGACCCTTTTTAATAAGCGGTGGACCTAAACATTTGTTCGTAATGTATTGAAGGAGTGGATTTGGGTCTTGATCACATTTCACAATATCAACCAATGATAGGTTTGCGATGTTCTTTTCAATGCTCGAAATGTGATGCGATAAAGGTTACTATGCCATCGCAATTTCGTATTTCGCTTGTTTTGAGACAACCTTTTAAGGTGGGCTCTTCATAAATAGCGATATTCAATGGGAGACTTGGTTTTGAGGAGAAATGTTTTAGGACCTAGTTTGTGTCAAAAATATGATAGTTTCGAGGTATAAAGCATAAAGTCCTCTTTTAATCGATTTTTACTAGATTTGGTGGGTTAGCAAGGTTTTTTGATGATGCTTAATCATGTGATATGTGGGAAGGCAAGCATTTAGTAGTTCTTTTGAAAAGGAGGTTTGACTAATATCTTGCTTTATTCAAAAATAAAAGAAATGCGTAAATGCTAAATTTATTTTTGGAGGGAATTTTTAAAGGGTCCCCATTTATTAATGTAATATTAACTACTACTATTAATAAATGGGGCATTTTGGAATAGCACAACAGGATCATATTCAACCTCCTTCATACTTAGAAGATGATCTTGAGGATACTTTTGAATAAACTATAGAAGTTGAAGAAAACCAATTCTCTTCCCTATCTAAAAGAGCAAATGAAATATAAACACATGAATTAAAAGGAGATGATTTGGGTGCCTCATTAGATGATGATGAGTTAGATGGCTATTTTAAGTAGTTTTTTTACTTCTTGCAAGCCCATTTACACAAGAAATATGATATTAGGTCATCTAGGAAAAGTTCTAAGGGGCAAGATAAAAATGAAGAAATTATTCCCCCCAAATTCCCCCAAGCCAGCATATGAAGGGAAGAAACTTCTCAATGTTGTCTCACCAACCAAAAAATAATCCTCTAATCCCATACCAAATGATTATGGAGCCCCAAAGACTAGAAATTTCCCCCACAAGTAAATCCATTCAGTAATGAGGACAAAGAACCTACTGAGATTGTCAAAATTTATAGGAACCCCTCTATCTTCAATCTTCAAAGAAAATTGGAAAAGTTCAAAATCTTTGTTCCTTTGACTGAATTGTTAAAACAACCCCATTATAAAGTTCAAGTATCTCAGTTCATGATCCCACCCACCATAGCCCCATTGTAAGACATCCTTAACGTTCAAGAAGAGAGGCCCATGGTTGTGTTTGGACCCCATCTTGAGGAGAAAGATTCTTCAACTGCACCTTTCTATGTCACCTTGGTGATCCATGATCTCCTACTACATAACTACATTCTTGACTCAGGAACATCTCATAACCTGATGCCATTATCTGTCATGGAACAATTGGGACTGCAAATAACAAAACCATACAAAGACTTGTACTTCTTTGACTCCAAGATATTAAAGTTCCTGGGGATGATTAAATACTTAGTGGTCAATTTGGCTCAAATCCAAGCGAAAAGTGTGGTAATGGACATTGTAGTTGCTGAAATCCCTACAAGGTTTGGTATTCTTTTGTCCAGGTCACGGGGATAAAAAATTGGAGGATCCATCAAACTATATTTGACATATGATACCATTCTTGTGTTCGGTGGTGAAGAACATCGATTATACAGAGAATCTAGATTCGTGAAGATAGTTACAATGGTTGATTGTTCAAACATTGCTATTTTGTATGGTAAAGAGAAGGGTTTTTCTTGCTTTTTATTAGAAGATAATGATCAAATCATGGAAAAATCCCAAGTGGAATGTTCGGTCCAGCTGAATAAAGAATCATTGGAGTGCAACAAAATATGGAAACTATATTTTGATGGTGTGTATTCCAGGGAAGGAAATGGGGCAAGTGTATTGTTGATAACTCTAGAAGGTAGCCTAATCCCTCTCCCTTTTAAGCTAGAATTTGAAGTTATCAATAATTTTGTTGAATATGAAGCTTTATTGTTAGGATTGCAAGCTGCGAAAAACCTCAACATTAGGTGCTTGGCAGTATATGGGGATTCAGAGTTGGTGGTAAAGTAGATAAAAAATCAATGTCAAATTAAGCATACAAGACTAAAGGCTTACCAAAATGAGGCGTGCTATATGATTGATTTTTTTTTAACTATCCTTCGATATTCAATTTTTGCCCAGAGAAATAAATCAGATGGCTGACTCTTTGACAATTACTGCTAGAAGTTTTAAGCCTCCTCAAAACCCCTTACTCATATATGAAGTTGAGGTTAGATACGAGCCTTCAGTACCAGGCAACGTGAAGCACTGGAAGGTGTTTGAAGATGAGGAACATATCAAACACTTTATGGATGTTATTGGGGAGTTTTAAAACGTAGTAATTGATCAAGAGGATGAGGATATAACAGATGAACGACATATCAAGTTTATGGAGGAATCTATTGCTGGTCACGGAATCTTACAACTATAGGGAAATACTATTCCCCAGAGGGTTAGTCCCATTAGAAAGGGTATTCCACTCAAATGATGGGGTTGCTAAGGCAATTGAAAAACAAGTTGAGGAGGATTTACAAGATTGTAATATTGGTACAAAACAAGACCCTAGAGTAGTCAAGCTAGCTAAAAGAGTTCCTCAAACTTACAAATAAAGGTATCTGGACATTTTTAAGTAATATATGGATGTGTTAGCTTGTTCATATGATGATTTGAAAACTTTTGATATCAATATCATTCAACACAACATTCCTTTAAACAATGGAGTGAAGCCACATAAGTAGAAGCTTAGGCATATCGATCCCTTGTTACTCCCATCAATTGGAAAGGAGCTAAATAAATTATTATAGGCTAAGGTAACTGCGCCTCTGAGGTAATCATATTGGGTAGAAAAATTAGTCACTGTCAGGAAGAAGAATGGATAAATAGGCCTATGTGTTGATTTTAGAAATCTGAATAAGGCCTCACTCAAAGATAATTACCCTTTGCCCAAAATGGATTATGCAGAAAGTAGTAGGGTCTGGCGAAATGTCCATGATGGAAGGATTCTCAGGATATAACAAATTTTTTGTACACCCAGGAGATCAGAAGAAGACAAAATTCACTACCCCTTGGGGAACGTTTATGTATGCCAGAAAGCCTTGTGTCCTTATAAATGCAGGAGCTACTTTCCAAAGAGAAATGGATATAACATTTGTAGGGGAACGAGATAAATTTGTAGTAATCTACCTAGATGATATCATTTCCTTCTCAAGAACATATGAAGAGTACATTAAACATTTGTAGCTACCGTTGAGAAATGCATGAAGTATGGTCTATCCTTAAACCCCAAGAAATCTCAATTTTCTTTAAGTGAAGGAAATACACTGGGCCAAATTGTGGCAAAGGTAGGAGTAAGGATTGATACCAAAAGGGTGGAAGCCATTAACAATATTCCATTATCGAAGAATAGGAAATAAGTTCATGTCTTCTTGGGTAGAATTAACTTTTTGGGAAGGTTTATACCCAATTATGCTGAAATTGTCAAAGAGATCACAAAAAAGTTGAAGAAGGACAAGGAAGTAAAGTGGGCTATCCTGAGAATCATTTTCCAGAACTAAAAAGGCTTTTGTAGAGGCCCCAGTCTTAGCTGGCCCATATTATCAAAAGTCATTTCTATTTTTTCTTTTGTTTCTCCTTACACAGTGACAACTATTTTATTGGAGAAAAACAATGAAAGACAAGAGAAACCAAATGAATTTTTCAGCTACGTAGTACGAGATTATGAGCTAAAATACAATATTTTAGAGAAACAAGCACATGCCTTGGTCAAAGCCTTGAAGACTTTCCGAATTTATGTTCTATAGTCAAATATGACAACTTGTGTTCCCACAACTGTTGTGAAAGATATCCTTGTGCAAAGTGATAGAGAAGGAAAAAGATGCAAGTGGATTTCCAAGATACATGAGTATGACATGGATATCAAGTCCACCATGCTGATCAAGGGACAGGGATTAGCTTAAATATTTTTTGAAGCCAATTTCAAGGCCTTGAGTATAAACTTGCTGGCATGGAAGCATGAAGAAAGTGGAAAAGTAGAGGAAAAACAAAAAAATGAGGCCTCAACACAGATATTCAGATGAAGTATCTTGTCTCACACTGGTATAAACATATTGTCCATTATTTACATTTTCTAAAGTTTCCATTAAATTTTGACAAAGTTAAATACAGGGGTTTGAGACTGCAGGCCGAGAAGTTTTTTATTTCTCATGACTAACTGTATTGGAAGGACCCAGTGGGGATTTTACTTTTATGCTTGGTTGAAGAAGAGATTTATAAGGTGATTGATGAGTTTCATAATTTTGCTTGTGGAGGACATTACAGCTGGAGAGGTACAACCCATAAATTTCTCAAAGAAGTTTTTTATTATCCCATGTTGTTTGGCGAGGTGCATAAATATGTTTGGGCTTGTGAGAAATGTGAGATGTTGGCAGAAAAATAGAGGTTGGCACCTCTTCCCTTAATCCTTGTGTTTCTGGAATAACCCTTCAGGCAATGGGGGTTGGACTTCAATGGAGAAATACACCCACCATCGAGTGGTTAGCACAAATGGATACTCATAGCCATGAGTTATTTCACAAAATGGATAGGGGTTATCCCAGCCAGAAATGTAAATGTTGTAGTGGTCATCATGTTTATGGACGAGAACATTCCTTCCACATTTGGTTGTCCAAGGAAGATCATTACTGATAATGCCCGGGTATTCAAGTGAGCTAAATTTATTAATTTTTACCAAAAGTATAACATCATTGTAGGCCACTCCACCACCTATTATCCACAATGAAATGGATTAGTTGAATTATCCAAAAAACCTTTTGTAAGGATTCTAAAAAAGACTATATCAAAAAATTAGAGGAATTTGAGCGAGGATAACCATCCAACAAGACTTAATCATTGAGCAAGGTTGAGGGTGCATCACCATCCATCTCTACCCAACTAACTCTTTAAGACACTTTCGAGGGGTAATTTGCGTGGTTAATAAATCAATGCTACCCCCCGGAGTGTAAAGGTCAGTGGGGCGGGATTTGCTGATTGATGAACTAGATTGATACAAGGATGTCTCTGCTTGATCCTTCCCCCCATTCATTCACTCATCAGAGAGAGGTGGGGACCACCCACCATTCCATAGACCCGCCAATATCATCAACAAGTGAGCGCTCAAGGTAAATGGTGAAGTTCTCCTTGGCTCTCGTCCACCTATCACCTCCCCAATCATCTTCTACCATGTTTCCCCCCTCTATGCCATCACCTGACGTCAGACGGCTGTTGCCCCTCTACCAATAAAAATCCTTCCTGGTGCAATGGTTTGTAGGGAAAATTTTAATGATGAAAGTTTTAACGATGGAAGTTTATTTTAAAGCTTAGAAACTTTGGCGAATAATACTAGCCCCTATTATGAAAAATGTAATACGTATAATGTTTTTTTCTTTTAAATATTTAGATTTCTAATTACTTTATATAAAATTTTGGCGATTTGCAAGGTAAAAAAAAAATGACCATAAAATTTGGGCAAATTAGTTTTAGAAAAAATGGAAATTGGCGAATCGTTTTTCTGGAAAAACATGGAAAATTAACCCACTTGCAAATATTAGCCCATAAAATCTTCCCCGACTATTTGAATTTAAATTGTGTTTCTTGTTCTCAAACTCTCCCTCTATTCAATCTCATCTGCGTCGATGTGCAACCACTGGACGGATCCAAGGCTCCCACCGATGTCGTTTTCCAGCTCTCACCCAATCAACTAGGTAACCTACCAATCTCCTCACCTGCAACTTGTTTGTATCTATGTTAAAAATGAAGAAACCAGCTCCAAAGATTCCCAAAGCCCGAAAAGTCAAACCCTCCTCCAACATCGAGCCACTAATGGGCATGAAAGCTCAGTTTTTGACCCTGTTAGTTGACTCGCACCTCTATTATGAAATTACACCTTCTATTTATCATTTCCCCGAGTTTATCTCATGGATGCTTGCATCCTATGTCGAGAAGAGGAATTGCTTCATATCATCTACTAGAACCAATATCCTAAAGGTGAGCCCTTAACTGATCTAGAAGGCTCTAGTGTACCCAACACATCCTACATGAGGAAAATTCACTAAGACCACTTTGTTGTACAAGCATGAAACCATCTCATCTAGGGAATAACATGCCCTCTTGCAAATGATTCTAGCCCCTAGTCACCAAGCCTTGCTTATTACTGAAACTATCCTAGTTTCCTTATTCATAGAGGAAATGCAACCCATCCTTACTGTAATTGCCCATATTTTCAGAGAGGATGATGCAAACATTCCTTCAAAATCCACTATAGGGTTTCTGAGGCAGATGATGTAGCCAGGCCATCTATTTGACATACCTTCCTTTCTGGATAAGTCCATAAAGTTCCAACTGAAACACATTTCTACCACTTCATTCTTTAGATATTATTCCCTAATGTTTTACTTGTTCCTATACACTCATGTTTTTGAATTTGAGTGCCTAGGTCTCATTCTGATGGCCCCAAATAAGTAGAGGAAGTCAATATTTGATGGCCATTACTTACAAAATCATTCATAATGCTTCTGCCCCCCAAGGATATTGCACCAACAAAAAGAGATCCTCCATCTTAGCAAGGACACTAGGGTGGGTGACTGGTATTTGTTTGAGGAATATACAAACATTAGGGTTTATGGGTGAGAGCTTCCCCCTTATCGCTTGCCTGTGTTCATGCCAATGAGGATATTTTCCTTGTAGGTTATTAGACATATCCTGAATGTGGACCTAGCCCATTTTATCCCTACTAAAAATGGGTATATGTTCAAAATGGGTAAGGCTGTAGGTCCTTTCATTGTTAACACCATACAAGACTTTTAGGAAGCTGAAGAGTTACTAAAAGAAATTAATTTTGAAATGGGGGATATTTGGCATTATGACTGTCATGGTGTCATTACAAAAAAGAGAAAGAGAATTAATGCTTCAACTTATGATCATGAATCTAGTATGAGGTTGAATGGAAGGCCAACCTTGATTCATGGCCCATTAACACAGAAATGGAGATTAAGACTACAACAACAAAAGATAAGGCACATTAAAGGACAATGGATGAAACCGAGGACATGGATATGGAGGACATTCACATCAGCAAGAAAGCCAAAACCCAGGAGATGCAACAAAAAATGGCATCACATTCAGTCTCATATCATACCAAACTCCTAGCTGCTATGGACCTGGAGAGGAACTAGATGAAATTCTCACTACACCACCCCTTAGCATAGTCACTACCATCATGTTCGTAGTTCAAGGATTTGGATGTGTATCTGGACCTAACAAGTGACCCTCCGCTAAATAAGATAAACTTCCATAGGCAAGTGGGAGAAATGCTATATAGTGAGTTAAATAGGAATGGCATGACCATAAGTAAAGATGAGAAGCTACTAGAGAAGGCTGCAACAAATCTAAAGAAAGAGAGAGCCAATTAGTGCTCTACATATGCATAATGAGAACTTCAAGGAACTTATTGTGAAGCTAGGAGTGAACCCAAAAGACAAAGTTTCTTTTGATACCCTTCTCCAGAGTTCACAAGTTGAGATTCAAGAGTTGAGGAATAAGATAAAGATGCATGCAAGTGAACATGTGTAGTCTAGAGAACTAGCACAGGTGGAGCAAGAGAAAGATATCCTAGCCAAGAAACTAATAGACAAGAACAATGAGGTGGTGGATCTCAAGAAGTAAGTAGCAGAGCTTCAACAGATGATAGACTTCTACATTTGTGCAGTTCTCATGCCAGAGAATCCTAAAAATCCTACAAAATATATTAATAAGACCCTCACTGAGCTACAACTCTTAAAAGGGGAACTCAAGAAGGTACAGATGGATTTTGATAATGCCCAGTGAGCCCTAGCACAAAAGGAGAAACAACTCGAGACTAACTGATCTGAGTTGACTCAAATCCAGGATTTAACCAAGATCTTTTGCTTTCGTGATGTGATTAGAATTTCATTTAAAAGAGCATAAAGGAACATATATGCATGTTGTAAAGTGTTGGCATTATGATTCTGGTATGGCCCTATGATACAGATGTTGTACTTGATGGCAACTCTCTCAAGTGGAAATGGTCTATTCAGGCTCTCAAAATGATGGAAATTAGGAGGCTCGCAGGTGAATGGTTCAAAAGGTGCGGATACGCAGGTTCACCATGCAGGAGGTGCGGTCATACCCGCAGGTTACGCGTTCAGAAGGTGCGGACCCCAGTGCACACATTTCAAGGCAGTGAAGCGCGCTCACGTGGGGTTTTCTTATGTTTGGCTCGTGGTATTTAGCCCGTCTTCTTTGATGCTATGGTTTTGGCCCGTGGTATAGGATCTATTTTAGCCCCGGTTTGGATCCCTTGTATTTGTTATTGATGGTTTTGTCCCATGGTGTGAATGAGGGCTTGTCTATAAATAAGGAAGGAGATCACTTGGCCAAGGCATCTTTGCAAATTGAATATCTTAAGATCTTAAATATTGGGTTATTTTTCAAGAGCTTGATCTATATAAAAGTGAAGTTGAAAGCGAATCTATGAAGGGTGATCTCTGGAGCGCATGATCAGATCTGAGCATCTGACTATCGATGGCACACTGGGGGACTGCCATTTCAGCCCTAATCAGAGGTACGCAGGTGATTAACGGTGCAAGTGCGTGGGTATGCAGAGAAGAAGAAGGAGAAGTGTGTGGGTACGCAGAGAACAAGAAGGAGAAGTGCGTGGGTACGCAGAGCAGAAGAAGGCACAGTGCGTGGGTACGCAGCGCGACAGAGGTTCAAGTGCGTAGACACAGGGAAAGTACGCGGCACTTCAGAAGTGCAGGTGCGTAGGTACGCGACGCGATATCATCTGTGGGTGCGTGGCTATAGTAGCAATACACGGTGCAATATTATCTGTGGGTGCGTGCTTGCAGTAACAGTACGCAGTGTGACTGGAGAAACAGTGCGTGGGTACACGGTACGACAGAAGGGTCTCTGCGGGTATACGCAGGAGATCAGAAGGTGAAGTGCGTACGCACGTAGACCAGAAAAAGAAAAATTGTGTATCTGTCTTAAGATCTTTTGTTGGCTGAATTTTTCCTATTGACAAGGTGTTCTGGGTTTAGTTTACTGTTACTGTTGATCTGGTTACTGCAGTTGACTGGGTGATTTACTTGTACTTGATGATCTCTTGATGTTTATGGATCCAGTTTGTAAATTTATGAAAAGTGGTCCTTGAGAGAAAAGAAGTAAGGGGGTTGTAACTCCCTTCCAGGAGAGACTGGAAAACGAGAGAGAGTTGTAGCTCTCTGCAAGTTGCAGCCTGCGTACTGGTCAAGGACTGCACCAGTACAAAACCTTTGTAAAAGGAAGTTTCTAATTTGAAAGAAGATAGAGACATATTGCAGCAGGTGGTTTTCACCCACATTGGGTTTCCACCTTACATCTGGTGTTCTTTGGTGTGACTATTTGTTTTCTTTGTTCATGCTCATTATTTTATGGTACTGACATGCAAAAATAATTCAAAGTGTAATTAAGGAAGATTTATTAAAAGAACTTGATAATACTGATTCACCCCCCCTCTTAGTATTATTTCCAACATCTGCATCTTTTTGACAACATGATTTTCCTTTTCCAATGGACCTTTGGCTCTTTGCTTCGTTTCCTTCAAAATTTTCCTGTATGTGGCAATTCTCTTCCAACATCTAGAAAAATTATGGTTAACCAACCATAATAGGACAATGCCCCGGATCTGGCAGCACACGATGAGACAGTGATACAAAGACAGAAGGATTCTACCAAGCTGTTGACACAAGATAAGCAGAATGAGCAGTTTGCCAAGGAGGTAAGGGCTTCCCATGAGGCGGTGAAGGCCACCGCAGAGCAGACCAAGGCCATTGAAAAAGCAGCAGTAGTTGGGACCACCACGATGCAAGAGGAAAGAGGCCTAGACCTAACCATAGGACAAGGGACAAATGACATGGCAGAAGGCGCAGACCCAAGCATGACATCTACACAATTGAAATAGCTACATGGTATGGAACGAACAAGGGCATAGAAGAAGACCAAAGCTTCCAAGCTGGATGGGGAACCTATTACACTAACAGTGGGTGACCTATACGACATCAGCGACACAGTTCACGAGGTCACCGGGGAAGTGCTCCACAAAGCAATGATGGAGCAGTAGAATGTGTTGGGGGCCCTCAGGGTGCAACTACAGGGACTTCAAGTGCGGCCCCCACAAGAAGGAATGGTAGTCACCTATGGTGCCATGGGTACATTGGCAACAGAGCAGCTATTGCAGGCCAAAATGATTAACGTCTTCATGATGTCGGAAGGAGCACTAATAGCAGACAGTACAGAGCATAGATCCGTGGTGGGATGGATCAAAGGACCTAAACTTAGCTGCCCTTCCATGAGATATATTATACGAGCTGCAGGACAGACCGAGAAGAACTCTGTGCTAGGGAAGGACGTGCAATGTAGATGCTCAGTGAATAGTGAATCAACATCGAGCAGCTTAGCCTACAATGCAATGAAGCATTGGCGCAGAATTAACAGCTGAAGTAGATCGTAGAGGAAGCATGTCACCGCACCGCAGAGCTAGAAATTGCAACAGACCTACCAATATGAGTGCGGATGCACAAATTGGCCAGTGGATTCCGTGAGGCAAAGGAGGAAGCAATGAGGATCCTGCTGGACCTCAACCTGCAGATTGTTGAACTGCGATTAAAGGTGCAGTCATCCACACCCCCAAAAGTTCGGGAACAACATGCTAACACTATCCAAAAGGGGTTGGAGGAAATAAAACAGGCAGTGTAGACTTGTACAACTCTATTGGAAGAATCCTTTGAGGTCCTCACTACCTTACAAGAGGACCCCACCATACAGCACCTGGAAACAGAGGCGCGAGAGTTTCAAATGCAATATGACAATGTGCACAGGATAGTGCAAACAGTGATCCTGACTCAATAGCTAGCGAAGCTACAACAGGCAAAGGCGTTGAAGGAACAAGTGGGTGTCGTGCACCAAAACGAGGCAGCACTTAAAGCACACGTCAATCTTTGGATTGATGAGGCCTTTATCATCACTGTTGACATTGAAGGAAAGCTCGCACAAATGAAAGTGATGCAAGCTTTACGACAGGGATTTTCCTCTAACAGCGAGCATTCAGTTGAGTGAATAGAGCAAATCTAGAAAACAGCAGAGCAATGTGCTGCAAATCTTCACACAACCCAGACATAGTTGGAAGGGCTTCGTGCCAAGATCACCACACAGTGACTCGGGACGAGTCATGATGATTGTGTTGGGGGCCTATTGGGTAGCGGATCCCCCCATAGCATGTTTTTGGTGTTTAAAGCCTGAGTTTTGGTCAACGTAATGTAAAGATCCCGCGAAATGCGGGCACGGAACACGAGAGTCTAGGATGAGTCATAGGGTTATCCACCCTAAAATAATGTAATTTAATTTAAATTTGTGTCAGCCTACCCATGGTTAGTAGACCATGGGATTGTATAAATAGAGCAAGGCTCTAAGTGTAAAGACAGTTTTTTGGAAAAAGAAAGTAATAGATAGATGCGAAGGCATGGTTAGAGGATAGAAGTGGATCTGAAGTGTATTAGGTCATAGTAGTAGGAAGAGGCTCTACAGCTGAGTGCACAGAGGCCTAGTAGAGTCCGCAGCTCAGTGCGCGGACCCTGCAACTAAGTGCATAGGGTGGAATCGGGTCTGTATTGAACTGAACTTGGAAAGGATTATTAATTAAGCTACGTTGATTCAGCATATTGTGCATCTATTTCATAGAACTATATTTTGATGTTATGCGTTAATGGTATCTATTTATTTATATGCGTGCACTTGTATGAATGCTTATGTATGAAAACCTCCTAAGTAATTAGCGAACAGAGCCTAATTAAGGGAGACTTGGGTAGTTAACACTAGTCGCACTACGGCTAGAGATGTGCGAAGGCAGTACCACATGACGCAAGGAGCTCACTAATGCACGTAACCTAGTAAGTGCAAAGGTTGAATCGCGTACCTATCACCCCATATTAGACATCCTAGGGTGTGGAAACCTAGTTCCAGCGCCCTCCCATACTACTTCAGGTGAGACCTCAGTCCGCGCTCCGCAGAATATCGCCGAAAGGGACAATAGTACAGGGATTTGATTGGCTAAATCACTTCTGAACCTAGGTCTGGCCCCACGTAGCCAACAATGTTTGAAAAGAGGTTGCTCCATTCTTCCTCCATTTATTACGTTAAAATATGCATCTTAAATTTTTCCCAAATTTTCCCTACAAATTCACCTTCCCAAACTCCACGACCATATAAGATGACCCAAAAACAAGTGTCTTAGAGGAATTTCATTTTTCTTAAAATAAAAAACCTTCTTTTTATAATTGCTTTCATGTCAAAATAGGATTTCCAACCTCCATTAATCCTCCTTTCTGCACTATAGTTCTAATTGATCATATGATGGTGGTCAACTACAAGAGATTCATATGACATAACTAGCTCTATGATCTTCTCATACATAAAATTAGATAAATAATTTTCCTATATATGATGATAATATCCTTTGTCTTATCAATATCTATTGATGTTCTAGAGTTAGTGCAAAAAACATTCTTAATTTTAAGTTTCTTTGTGAAAATTGAAGGGTGTAACAACCTTGGTTAAAAATCCATGTACAAATATATAATACCTTGGTCATGGGACACATTCCAATTTGAACGGTGAGAAAAAAATCCTAGTGGATGTTCATTTTGTTTATTATGGCTAAGTAATTTGGCAAAGGCAATGGAAAAGGCTTTGGAAAGGAAAAGGGGCATTAATTGGCATTTTATTTATGAAAATAATGGAAATCAGGAGAAAAGGAAGGTGAAAGGTCACAGGTTGCATGTGAGGAGGAAAATAAAGGAAATTAACGGAAAATGAAGAAAATAGAGGCCTAATTGATAAAAAGGCTTATGAGGATCAATTAGTAGGATTTTGTTCAAGTTTTTCATTCAATCAAGAAAGGAGAAGAAGGCAAGAGGAAGGAAGGAGCAAGCAAGGAAGAGCAGGATCAAGTAGCTACAGTGGGATTCCTTGCAAGTATTGATTTGCATGTGTGCTTTCCTTGGTAGATTTTGCATACATGGTGTTGCACATGGTTCTTTGTTATTATGGCATGGGTTTTTCCAGGTGTGATAGTGTTTTCATCCTAGCCTTGCCATTTCTAGATAGCCATGGTGTGATGGGGTTCTCATGTTTTGACTAAGATGGATTTTCAGATGGATTCAAAGTTGATTGAGGTGGATCTCCAAAATAAAGAACTCATGGCCTAGTGATCCCTGAATCAAACTATGTATTGCGGTAAAGCCACTGACCTAGTGACCCCTGAACCAAACTGTGGGTTGTTGTAAAGCTAGGTATTATGTGCCTCGGTGGGCCTAGGAATCATCAACCAGTGAATGGAGGGATATATAGTAAAGCCTAGAGGTGGGTTCTCTCCATCAGGCCTAGTAATGCTAGGATGGGATACATGGTAAAGCCTGGAGAGTGGGTATCAGTTTAGGGCCTGGTGATCCAGTGTGGATTGTGGTAAATCCTAAGAGACTAGGAGATAGGAAAATTCCTTACAGTGTAGGTGGAGAAATCCAGTGGCATCCATGCTTGTTTTGGCCTAGTGATCTAGTGGAGATCATGGTAAAGCCTATTTTTACATGTTTATTGTGTTAGCCTAGTGATTCAGGATGGATTACGGTAAATCCTAGTTTCTATTGATGAGGGTGAGGTGGTTTAGCCTCGAGATTCCTTGATTTCTTATTTTGGTTTGAGTCGCACATTCATGCTTGGAATATGGCACAGGGGTGAATGGCTGAAGAGAGAATTGGCACAACCATTCTATGGTCGGGTGGAATGTGGTAGTTCCATACCGGGTTGGATTTCACATTAATTAATAAGAGGTTCTCTCCTTAACATATTATATGTAAATGTACCGGTTATTATGTGTATTCTATGGATGATGTAACCTTGATATTTCTGTTGTTATTATGATGGTTATACGCATGTATTATGACGGCGATTATGTATGTCTCTCATCATGTTTTTATTTGTAAATGAATGAACAGTGTATATATGCCCTAATAGATAATAATGAAACTAATGATACAAGGGAACAATGCTTCTTAGCGATTCTGAAATAAGTATGAGACCCCTATTCTCAAATCTATTGTTTACTCATGTAGATTACATATTTGTGATATGTTTAACAAAATTCCTATCAAGATTAATAAGGATGCATTCAAGGGCTTGTTCAAGTAATTACATTTGTATGATCATTCCACTATTATATTTATGTTTTGAAGGTGTCATTTAGTTTTGGGCAGTGGCCTGAAAAATTGGCTCAAATCCCAGGGATGTAGACACAAAACTGGGAAAAAAATCCCCTGGACATTGGCATACCATGTTGTGGGAGCATTCATATCCCTCTAGACGCTTGCATGCCCATATCAAGGGAGTTTTTGGTAGTTTAATGACTTAAAACATCAGTTGGTCTTAGGGTCTAGCTACCTAAGTGGTTGGGATGGATCTTGGGAGTTTTGTTGTTGATGTGGAAGGTATTTGTAGTGTGCTTCCATCAATTCCACTTCCTTAAGGTCACCTAGGAGGTTGAATCCCATCATAGTAGCCTCTTGTCATATGTTTACCCTAGTCAGTCAGTTACTTGGGTAGATGCGGGAGGAGGGTGTATCAGAGTGGTATCAGAGTAGGTTGTGCTCTCTTTAGGTCATATCTGATACCACATAATGGTATCAGAGCATGGTTCACTCCTCAAACTAGATGGGTTGTGTGTTGGTCATGCATTCATGTCAATTGCATATGTGTTCCTTATTCTTGTCATCCATGTGCTTTTTGCATTTGCATGGTGTTAATCATGGTTATAGTGATGTCACCATCTGAAGATTGATGGTGTTGTTGTGGGATGTGTTGTCATGAGTGTATGGTTGTATATGAATTTGTTATGCATGTTAACATATATATGTTGTTATGCATGCATTTTCATGGTGAAGATTGTTGTGCATGAGTTCATTATATGAAATTAGGTCATCGTGATGCTATTAGTATTTTATGATGCTAATGTCTTGGCCAAGATAGAGCAGAAGATGCAGACCATCAAAGTGAAGTTGCAACATTGGACCTCGAGGAAAGAGCATGTCGTCATACAGGTTTGTATGTTGGGCATGCAGGTATGTAGGTTAAGGATTGTTATATTCATTATGGTTATGTGTATGCCTTTTATTCTATTGATGTTATGGTTACATACATGATAGATGCTAGTTGATTAGTGTAGTCATATGCACATGTGTCAGATAGCCATGAATGATAGTGACATGTGGTTGTATGCATTGCTATTGTTTTTTTAGGTTAGATAACTTGATGATTATATTATATGTTTTTGGTGAGTATGTTATAGGTTAACTTGTTGTTATATGATAATTAACTTGATGATTAGGTTATATGTTGTTGATGAGCATGATATATAACTTGTTGTTGTTATATGATAGTAACATGACAATTAGGGTTATTGAATTTAAGATATTGATGTTATATGTATTGTGTTAACCTGGACTGGCCTATGTAGATGGTTATGGTTACGATATTTAGGTATGCACCGACATATTTGTGATATGGTGTTGTACTAATCTAGATTGACTTTTCATATGTGATTGTTATGCATGAATGAAAATGGTTTTTGAGCTTATGATGTGAACATGTTTTCTAGTTATTGTTATGGATATCATGACCTTATTTATGTTTGAGTTCATATGTTGTGAAGTTATATTGTGCTAATGTAGATTGATTGTGTATACAAGATAACCTCCCCTAAGATACATTAAGGTATGGGTCTATTATGTCGTCTATATATTGTTTGAATGTTTGATTAATTGCATGATATGAGTATGTGTACATAAGATTGCATGAAGAAATGATCTTGTTTTAAGATGGTTGTACTAAAACATATGTGTTGAGACCACTGATATATACTTGAGTGTAGGTAGGAGATAGTTGTAGCATTATGCATTATATTGGTGAATGTGAGTTATTTGTTGATCATGACATGGTTGTTAGACTTGTTAAAGTTTGACTTTAGATTAATAGATATGTTGTCTTGATCTTTGAAACATGTGATCAACTAACAGTTGGTGATGTGACAATACATAGTAAGACTCGATTGCAACAAGGTAAAAGGTAAGAGAAAAGAATTGGGTGATAATTCCTTTGGCTACGTTTGGAAACCGCAGTTCCAAACAAATGAGTGCTTTGCATACAGGAAACCTTATTAACCTTGAATTTGTCTGACACTATGAGGGTATGTGTTATATTCATAAATATGTATTTGACAAGTATAATAGTTGGTTCTAGTTATGGCTGGATTCGTCAAAGGATTGGAGTCACTTGAGAGATGACGTGGATGTGTTCAGTTGTAAGAAACATGCTTAGCACAATAAGGTAAGGTAACTGGTGTATTTTTATCTTTATTTATGCACTGACGGTTAGGTGTTTATGGAAACATATTGCATGGGATTGCATGACAAAGACACTACCATGAAATTCTGAGGAAGGGTCAGGTTGATATTTCCTTTGGAAGCACTGGGAACCATGGGGATTGAGTCATGGTGTTTGTTGCTAGTCTTGTGCTTTTGGACTTTTGGTGATTTTTTGTGCTTGATTGTAGTTTTGTTTGCATCTTGTGCATGACCATGACACTTTGTTTGTGGTGTCATATTGTTGTTGGTTTTCCATGGCTTTCTTACTATTTTCTTCTCGATCTTACCTTTATTGTTTTGAGAGACTATTGTAGCAACTACAACCATCCTCCAAAAATTTCCTTCACTTTGTTTTGGAGCTTCCCTCCTCAAAATATTAGTAGCATGTCTTACACTACTTAGGTACTTGTGTTCTTATTTGAAGTTATATTTCACTTGACAACTTGTGTTTGCTAACTTGTCTTTTTTTTTTTAACACAAGCTAACCTAGTGACTTGGTTCACATATGGTTCTTGTGTTGTCTTAGAAAATTGCACAATCCTAGAGGGAAGAATTCCTTGCTCTCAGAAATTACACAGAGCAGCCCAACAATATGCCTTACCCTCAGAAATTGCGCAGAGCAGGAAATCAACCTTGCTCTCAAAAACTGTGTAGAGTAGGCAATCAACCTTTCTCTCAGAAGCTACACAGAGCAGGAAGTCAACCTTGCTCTTAGAAACTGCACAGAGCAGGTAGTTAGCCTTGCTCTCCATAACTGTGTAGATCATCCCAGTAGTGAGCTGAGGCTCAAAATTGCGTAGTCCTAGCTGGAAGCCTTGGCTTTAGCTGGGAAACTACACAGACCATTAGAGGCAACCAGAGCCATTCACCCAAGGAACTACATAGAAGCATTCCTTCAATTGATTCCCACTGCATGCACCAGTAGGTTTCCCGGTTCCCTCTATAACTATGAAATTCTTCCTTGCATGTATGGTACCCTTTCCCGAAAATAAAAAAATAAAAAAGCGAAAAAGTATCCCTAGAAAATAGGGATTTATTTTTAGCAAGTAGGAGTTACACTTGAGTTGATTTTAGAAACTTCTCGCCAAGTGTCATTTTTTCCTAGATTTGTGGCATGCGCATCATAAACCCTAAATCTACCAAATCTATTCCATGGATACCCCAGAGCTCATTCTTAACATTCGATCTTGGATCTCTGGCATTCCAAATGCATCTAGGAATCTTCAGCACGACCTTCATGGATTTTGTGGGTAAGTTTTTATTTTCATGTCTTTTGCTACTTTTTTGTCGCTTTTATTTCCTTGGATTGTGTGAGTGTTATTTTCTTGTTTTATTGAACGACCACTAGAATTTTAATGTATTTTAACTTGTGGAAGTGTTTTTTCAAGTTTTTCATTACATTTCCTTAGTGTCACATGCATGACCCTATTTTTCACTAACGGTTATCCTTGCAGTGACTCACTTCATGAGCTTCGTTGTTCTTCTCTTTAACTGATTATTACAATTGCTATGATCACATGCATGTCCATTCACTCATATCTGCGCCATCTTTGCACATGCATTCATTCCTACTTGTTTTCAAGTCACCCTAGGGCATATCTAGGCTACCTTGGCTCAGATATTATTTTCACCGGCATGCTCTACACATTCCTAAACTCAAGGCTCTACCTTGGGCCCAGGAATTGCACATAGGTTGCATGTCACTGACATCCAATAGTGCTCTACACTATTCTGGCAGTCAGTGCCCAGCCTTGCTCATTGGGACTGCAAAATGCGTAATACCAACGAGCAGTCAAGCTAGACTGAACTATGCATTGCATAATTCTAGTTAATAGTCAGCCTAGCTGGACTATGCTCTATGCAATTCTAGTCATCAGCAAGATGACTGGTAGTTGGGATTGTGCAATGTACAGTTCTAGCTAAAAATATCTCAACCTTTGAGAGTCATTACTATGCAGTCTTGCCTAGCAATCACCTAGTTTGTTGCATGATCGATCCTTGAAGTGCTTTGTGTTTTACAGCTGAAATTTTATTTCTATGTGTGTTCACTCTATCTCCAGGTACATCAGTTGTTGAGAAGTCTCTTAGCAGTACAGGCATCATGGTTTTGAAGAGAGATGGATCAAAGGACACCGTAGAGAGCAGCATTAGATACATGGTTGAACAGGTGCCAATGAACTTCCCCATCTATACAGACATGCAGTTGTTCGTAGAGAGGGACATGAGGATCACATGGAAAGAAATAAAGGACATATTTGAAGGCAATTTCAAGGAATATCTGGAAGATTGACAAGCCTATGTCAACATTCACAAGTCAGGCTTGTACAAGGTTTCATGTAGGTACCCCATCTTCCTGTGCGCAAATATCATTCACTGGGTTGTCTCACATACTGATCCCTAGGCAATGACACTAAGCAGTGCTAGTGGAACAAAACTTACCGCCTTCAAGAAGGAAAAATACCATCAGATGTATCACTTACCGCAGTCGGCGAACTACATGTATGCATTGTTCTTTCCTACCAACAACAATGTGAACTAAAGAAATACCTTGAAGTGTTGGGTAAAAGATCCATCAAAGTTCAGGACAACACCCAACCAAGTCTACAATATGAAGTCACTCAGGAAGGCTTACCAACTCCTGTTCATCTTTGCATGTCACTTGTTTGGTCAAGAGAGCACGAAGACCTTCCCACAAAGTTGGGTTTTCAAGTTGGATCAATTGGAAAATGAAGGAAGGCCTCAAATAGTCGAACATGTTGACTCTTTAGCTAAAATTTCATGTGTCAAATTCTTGGAATCCACCTAAGGATGGATAAGAAAGATTCTATATATCTGCATACCTACTTGATGAAATCTGTGCCCAACAACAGTTCCCTGGCATGGGTTAGACATGGACACCATTAGAAGAAGTTGAGAATGTTTATTACAAGTTTCTCTCTGAGTGCATCTACTAAGGAGTCATGATGAGGTTGTCTTACCACTTCATCACCCCACTAAACAGGATGATATTTGAACAGGATCCACCTTGCATGTCCCAAGAAGCAATGTAGGTATTGCTCAACATTGCAGATTGGAATGCCTCATCCAGTGGCACCTTCATCAAGATGTTTACATGGAGAAGCATCTGCATGAGCTGTCAAGGTTTTCCATGGAAACGTTTTTCAGGAAAGAGGTTGCATACCACATCTCCACAAGGTTGTCAGCAAGACTACATAGGAGGAAGAATATACCAGATCACACTCTTCCTTTCTGGATTAGGTTGTATGAGATCCGTAACTTGAAGGATGTAGATGTTGAGGCTAAGGACTTGAATAAGTTCGGCATCACGCATTTCAATCTGTATGATATGAACTGCATATTCAAGAACCACTGTGTGAAGGTGTACTTCCCATGGGTCCATGGAGCATGTCATTGGATGGAGTAAGATCCTTGGAGCTATTTCTACAACTCCTCTAGGATCGATGAATTGGTTAGTATGTCTGTAGAATGGAAAGTGACACTACAGGCAACAACACCACATGAATGAACAAAAGAAGCAGAAGTGAGCAACAAACTGGCTCAAGACAAAGGCAAGAGGAAGATTGTTGATAGCACAGAGGTTGACTAAAACTACTAGTTCCAAGAAGATCCACTTATTAAGAGAGTAGCTTTGGAGATAGATGCAAAGAGGTGAAAAAGTGAAAGAAGAGTAGCAAAAAGAAATAGGGATAAGCAAAGATTTCAAGAGATGGGAAGGAGATTGTAAGAGATAGAGAACAAGACGAAAGTGTTAGCTCCAGTCTTTGTAGCCTGTCACCAGGGATCAACATGAGCTCTTACTATGTCTGGTTTTGTTAGATGTTTTGCACATGATGTTCAGTACAAAACATGTCACAAGTGTGTCCATCAGAAGAAGCTCAGAAAAATCTTTCCAATGGCATATCACACTCCCGTAACCGGTTCCTGGATTAGAAGAAATGAATGAGTGATTCTTGGTTATGCATGTTTTGAGGTTAGTTGCTGCACACAATGACAAGTTTAGTACCAAATCAGTTTCTGAAATAATGGTAAGGAATTTTTAAAAAGTGAAAGAGGTTTTTGTTTATAAAATACTAAATAACATAAACCTCCTTCATTTTATGCACAAGTTCTACTATGTGGGAGATATATAGTGATATTTAGAGCCTACATTAAAACAAAGCAAATTTTTCATATTTTTTTATTGTTTTAGTCATTTTAGTACGGGGCCATTTTACAACAAATGGAAAGTAATTTTGCAAACTCCAAGGAGGTTGTTGTTAATAACAAGACATATAACAAAAACCTCTTTCATTTTATTCACAGGTGTCATGGATTGGGATATGTGACTAGATCTTTACGGCTCATTTTCACAAATTTAATTTTTTAATGATTTTCTGTTTTAGAGATACTTTTGTGGAACAGATTACAAGCTACTGGAAACTAATTTCCCACATTTGAGAGAGGTTTTTCTGTAGAATGACCTTATCTACAAAAACCTTTTTCTTTTTTGTAACAGGCGCTATGGTTTAGGAGATACGAGTTCCTCTTCAACACCTATTTTCAGAAATTCGGCCCAAGTTTAATGTAACTAATTCTATTTTGAAGAAAATGGTTGAGCTCAATCCCTTAGTACAAGGATGAGAAAATGTATATATTTTATGAATTTCATAGTGTAGGGGTTGGAATTTGGTAGAATGTTGGACTCTTGAGAAAAGCCTTGAGCTTCATTGTACACTCATATCAGTATTTTGGCTAAGGAATTGAGACCAGGGTTTGCAGTACTCTTGGGGATCCCTGTGGCATTTGTTTTAGTACAGTGCTTTCTTATGTCTTTGTGAATTTATTCATGTGTTATATGTATCATTTCTCTTTATTTATTCTCAGCTAAAAAAACAAGAGTGTAAGTAGAATACATTGAAAATTGCAGTGCTCTACTTGAAGTTTGCTTTAGTTTTTTTATGTTTTCCACTATTTGGAGAGGATCCATGGTTATTCTTGCCCTCTTCAACTCCTCCTCTATCTGAATCCATCCATCTCACTTGATATAGAGTGCCAAATTCAGTTGTCTACCTTGCCCCATCGAGATCCCTGCAGAACTGTGCCTCATTCCCCACACCCGAAAATCCGCCTTCTCATCTGAGCCAACAATTCATCAATTCATTCAAAAACGTTTTGCACACATATACCTAGCCTAAGATTAGTAATCAAATCAGTCATCTCAAGCCTTTAGTGAGCATAATTAGTTGAGATTGACTCGAAGAGAGCCCTCTCCTGACCTGGTAGGGCTAGCTACCAGGCTAAGCATGGTTTGATGTGGACCTAGAATCTTACCTTTTCAGCCTGAGGTAAATCTAGGCTCTAACATAGTGGCGACTCAACTGGGGAACGAAAGTTTATTTTCATTGTTTGGCTCTGTAGACTACAGACGGAGCCTGAAGTTAGACAGGTAGCCTTCGAAATTCTTTTTCTTTGCATTAGCTAAAGTAGATGAAAGTTGCTTCAGTCAATCTCTGGTCTAGTTTATAAACTAAACATCTGATCTAAACGATCACCCCAATGCATGTATCAAAGTTAGATCTAATTGTTGATGGTGGACAACGATCAGACACAGTAAGGCTAAAATCATTCACCTGGTGACTCCAACTCAATCAAGATATTCCAGTGCTCACTGATCCATTCATGCACTAAAATAAAATGGTAGGGTATGTGGCAGACCTTGTGTGTTGTGAAGTTTTAAAAGAAGTTAGAGATCAGTTAGTGGATATTGGAATTGATGAAGCATTTTTCATTACCGTGCTTAAATGTTTGAGATCTCCGAAGTTTCCTTCTAGAGCTAAAACTGGTTTCTTTGAGCTAATTGTTGAAAAATTTGAGAAGGAAATTCAGTATTTAAATGATCAGATCCAATCATATGAATTCCGAGATCCCAAAAAGTTCTTGGAAACTCTCCCTCCTTCAAAACAAGAAACAATAGAGCTGCTCGTGGATATTTGCATTGACAATTTGCAGTTGGAGTTCAAAATTGAGGAGTTGGGACAGCAAACAGAGTCTGGTTTTTTTAATCCTATTGCAACATACATGGAAAAAAATTTCAGTTTGAATGATAGATCAAATTGTCTTTTACATAACCAGACTCGTTATGTGCATGTATGGCTGTCAGCATTTACATTTGTGTCCTAGTTGAAGTATTTTCAAGCAGCATCCTTGTCATAGTTACTTGATTGGTTGATCTGGCATTACAACATTACATGATCTCTCAATTTTGCAACAAAGTGGGTTATATTTGTACATAAATAAGTTGTCCGGGGCAGCATTTTAGTTTTCGGTATTTGTTTATGTACATGTTGCAGTATGTATATGTTTTTGGATTGGTATGAGTTGTTTTGGGCTTGCAGTTGTTTGACCATCCATTCCCAATGGAAGAGGCATTGTCTTCTTTCTATATATTTGTAGTTCTTGGCACCTCCAAGGAGCTACAATCCCCATTGGAGCCGATGTTAGTTCCAGTCTTTGCAACCTGTCACCAGGGATCAACATGAGCTCTTACTATGTCTGGCTTTGTTAGATGTTTTGCACATGATGTTCACCACAAAACATTTCACATGTGTATCCATCAGAAGAATCTCAGAAAAATCTTTCCAACGGTATATCACACTTTTGTAACTGGTTCCTGGATTAGAAGAAATGAATGAGTGATTCTTGGTTATGCATATTTTGAGGTCAGCTGCTGCATACAATGACAAGTTTAATACAAAATCAGTTTCTAAAATAATGGTAAGGAATTTTTAAAAAGTGAAAGAGGTTTTTGTTTATCACATACTAAATAACAAAACCCCCTTCAGTTTATACACAAGTGCTACTATGTGGGATATATACAGTGATATTTGGAGCCCACATTAAAACAAAGCAAATTTTTCATATTTTTTACTATTTTAGTCATTTTAGGGCGGGGCCATTTTAAAACATATGGAAAGTAATTTTGCAAAACCCAAGGAGGTGTTTTCTACACATGAGCCATATAACAAAAACCACTTTCAGTTTATTCACACGTGTCATGGAGTGGGATATGTCACTAGATCTTTACAGCTCATTTTCACAAATTTAAATTTTTAATGATTTTCTGTTTTAGAGATGATTTTGTGGAACCGATTGCAAGCTACTGGAAATGAATTGCCCAAATTTGAGAGATTCGTTTCTCTATAATGACCTTATATACAAAAACCTCTTTCATTTTTGTAACAGGTGCTATGGTTTAGGAGATACGAGTTCATCGTCAACACCTATTTTCATAAATTCGGCCCAAGTTTAATGTAACTAATTCTATTTTGAAGAAAATGGTTGAGCTCAATCCCTTAGTACAAGGATGAGAAAATGTATATATTTTATGAATTTCATAGTGTAGGTGTTGGAATTTGGCAGAATGTTGGACTCTTGAGAAAATCCTTGAGCTTCATTGTACACTCAGATTAGTATTTTGGCTAAGGAATTGAGACCAGGGTTTGCAGTACTCTTTGGGATCCCTGTGGCATTTGTTTTGGTACAGTGCTTTCTTATGTCTTTGTGAATTCATTCATGTGTTATATGTATCATTTCGCTTTATTTCTTCTCAGCTAAACAAACAAGAGTGTAAGTAGAATACATTGAAAATTGCAGTGCTCTACTTGAAGTTTGCTTTAGTTTTTTGATGTTTTCCACTGTTTGGAGAGGATCCATGGTTTTTCTTGCCTTCTTCAACTCCTCCTCTGTCTGAATCCATCCATCTCACTTGATCTAGAGTGCCAAATTCAGTTGCCTACCTTGCCCCATTGAGATCCCTGCAGAACTGTGCCTCATTCCCCACACCCGAAAATCCACCTTCTCATCTGAGCCAATAATTCATCAATTCATTCAAAAACATTTTGCACACATTACCTAGCCTAAGATCAATAATAAAATCACTCATCGCAAGCCTTTAGTGAGCATAATTAGCTAAGATTGACTCGAAGAGAGCTCTCTCCTGACCTGGTAGGGCTAGCTACCAGGCTGAGCGTGGTTTGATGTGGACCTAGAATCTTACTTTTTCACCCTGAGGTAAATCTAGGCTCTAACATAGTGGCGACTCAACTGGGGAACGAAAGTTTATTTTCATTGTTTGGCTTTGTAGACTACAGACGGAGCCTGAATTTAGTCAGGTAGCCTTCGAAACACTTTTGCTTTGCATTAGCGAAAGTAGATGAAAGCTGCTTCAGTCAATCTCTGGTCTAGTTTATAAACTGAACATCTGATCTAGACGATCACCCCAGTACATGTATCAAAGTTAGATCTGATTGTTGATGGTGGACAACGATCAGACACAACAAGGCTGAAATCATTCACCTGGCGACTCCAACTCAATCCAGAGATTCCAATGCTCACTAAT
Source organism: Pinus taeda (assembly GCA_000404065.3). Classification (NCBI taxonomy): domain Eukaryota; kingdom Viridiplantae; phylum Streptophyta; class Pinopsida; order Pinales; family Pinaceae; genus Pinus; species Pinus taeda. The sequence continues at coordinate 123,255 of APFE030513258.1, forward strand.
CCGTTCATGCACTAAAATAAAATGGTAGGGTATGTGGCAGACCCTGTGTTTTGTCAAGTTTTAAAAGAAGTTAGAGATCAGTTAGTGGGTATTGAAATTGATGAAGCATTTTTCATTGTCGTGCTTAAATGTTTGAGATCTCTGAAGTTTCCTCTTAAAGATAAAACTGGTTTCTTTGAGTTAGTTGTTGAAAAATTTAAGAAGGAGATTCAATGTTTAAATGATCAGATCCAATCATATGAATTTTGAGATCCCAAAAAGTTCTTGGAAACTCTCCCTCCTTCAAAACAAGAAACAATAGAGTTGCTCGTGGATATTTGCATTGACAGTTTGCAATTGGAGTTCAAAATTGAGGAGTTGGGGCAGCAAACAGAGTTTGTTTTTTTTTATCCTATTGCAACATACATGGAATTTTTTTTCAGTTTGAATGATAGATCAAATTGTCTTTTGCATAACCAGACTCGTTATGTGCATGCATGGCTGTCAACATTTACATTTGTGTCCTAGTTGAAGCACTTTCAAGCAACATCCTTGTCATAGTTACTTGATTGATTGATCTGGAATTACAACATTACTTGATCTCTCAATTTTGCAGCAAAGTGGGTTAGATTTGTACATAAGTAAGCTGCCCGGGGCAACATTTCAGTTTTTGGTATTTGTTTATGTACATGTTGTAGTATGTATATGTTTTTGGATTAGTATGAGTTGTTTTGGGCTTGCAGTTGTTTGACCATCCATGTGTAATGGAAGAGGCATTGTCTGATTTCTATAGATTTGTAGTTCTTGGCACCTCCAAGGAGCTACCATCCCCATTGGATCCGATGTTAGTTCCAGTCTTGGCAGCTTGTCACCAGGGATCAACATGAACTCTTACTATGTCTGGTTTTGTTATATGTTTTGCACATGATGTTCAACACAAAACATGTCACAAGTGTGTCCATCAGAAGAAGCTCAGAAAAATATTTCCAATGGTATATCACACTACCGTAACCAGTTCCTGGATTAGAGGAAATGAATGAGTGATTCTTGGTTATGCATGTTTTGAGGTCAGTGGCTGCACACAATGACAAGTTTAGTACAAAATCAGTTTCTGAAATAATGGTAAGGAATTTTTAAAAAGTGAAAGAGGTTTTTGTTTATCACATACTAAATAAATAAAAAAACCCTTTCGTTTATGCACAGGTGCTACTATGTGGGAGATATACAGTGATATTTGGAGCCTACATTAAAACAAAGCAAATTTTTCAAATTTTTTATTGTTTTAGTCATTTTAGTGTGGGGCCATTTTACAACAGATGGAAAGTAATTTTGTAAACCCCAAGGAATTTTTTGTTAAGCGCAAGCCATATAACAAAAACCTCTTTCAGTTTATTCACAGGTGTCATGGATTGGGATATGTGACTAGATCTTTACAGCTCATTTTCACATATTTAAATTTTTAATGATTTTCTGTTTTAGAGATGATTTTGTGGAACAGATTGCAAGCTACTAGAAATGAATTTCCCAAATTTGAGAGAGGTGTTTCTCTAGAATGAACTTATATACAAAAACCTCTTTCATTTTTTTAACAGGTGCTATGGTTTAGGAGATAAGAGTTCATATTCAACACCTATTTTTAGTAATTCGGCCCAAGTTTAATGTAACTAATTCTATTTTGAAGAAAATGGTTGAGCTCAATCCCTTAGTACAAGGATGAGAAAATGTATATATTTTATGAATTTCATAGTGTAGGGGTTGGAATTTGGTAGAATGTTGGACTCTTGAGAAAAGCCTTGAGCTTCATTGTACACTCATATCAGTATTTTGGCTAAGGAATTGAGACCAGGGTTTGCAGTACTCTTTGGGATCCCTGTGGAATTTGTTTTGGTACAATGCTTTCTTATGTATTTTTGAATTTATTCATATGTTATATGTATCATTTCTCTTTACTTATTCTCAGCTAAACAAACAAGAGTGTAAGTAGAATACATTGAAAATTGCAGTGCTCTACTTGAAGTTTGCTTTAGTTTTTTTATGTTTTCCACTGTTTGGAGAGGATCCATGGTTTTTCTTGCCCTCTTCAACTCCTCCTCTATCTAAATCCATCCATATCACTTGATCTAGAGTGCCATATTCAGTTTCCTACCTTGCCCCATCGAGATCCCTGTAGAACTGTGCATCATTCCCCACACCCCAAAATCTTCCTTCTCAACTGAGCCAACAATTCATCAATTCATTCAAAAACCTTTTGCACACATATACCTAGCCTAAGATCAGTCATCTCAAGCCTTTAGTGAGCATAATTAGCTGAGATTGACTTGGAGAGAGCCCTCTCCTGACCTAGTAGGGCTAGCTACCAGGTTGAGCGTGGCTTGTTGTGGACCTAGAATCTTACCTTTTCAGCCTAAGGTAAATCTAGGCTCTAACAGAAAGCGGAAAAAGAACTCAGGATGAGAGAGAGTGAAGAAATATAGAAATAGGATCAGAATAAGTACAAGGCACACTAACAAATAAAACTACATAGATACAGGTTGAAGAAGTAGAGTATCTAATAGATGATGGATATGGTGAGCAGGTCGAGGTTCAGGAAATTGCTCAGTAGATTAAGTAGTTGGTTGAGGTAACGGAGATGGAGATAGAACCAAAGCTAGGGGATCAAGACATACATCTCATGCTAAGGGAATTCAAGGTCGAACCACAGTCTCTACGACCTCTAAAACCACAACCAGTGCTAAGTGAGAAAGGAGAAGTTATTCTCCTTGAAGATGATCATGAGACAAATGTGTACAATATGGAACTTGACAAGACACAACAAAATATTGTCTAGGCACAAATAAATCAGCCCTCATGTGATCATATATCAGTTGAACACATAGAAGAAAGGGTGATTGTACCAAATGTTAGAAGACATCCAGTTGCCATGGCAGAGGATTCTAAGGCTTATGCAGAAGCCACAAGTTCGAAAGTCAATTTCTCGATTGCAAAGAATGATCGAATGGTGAAGGACATGCAAGAGGCTAGGCAGAGTGTATAGCATTCGACAGGATCTGCCATGACAGAGATGAAGAAGGAAATGGTGGCGGAGATATCAACTTTGGATGCCACCATGTAGACAATGTATAGAATATTTTACGAAGTGCACAAAGTTGTTGTCAATTTACATGGCTTTCAGTAGTAGTGTGCGCAGACAAACCGAACACTCAAATACATTCACACTATTATTGTGCACATGCAAGAATGGACAATGAGGTACATGGGAGCCCCACTTTACTTGCACAAGAAGATGAAGCCATAGGATGATCTTGACAAAGCATAGATTTAGATGCAGATTGGGAATTATGAGTAGCTCCCTCCGATCATCACTAGTATTGAGGTTTCCTATGCACAATTGTTCAAGAGTTTTGATGTCATAGTGCGAATGCATAAGATCCTTTCCATCAGAACCCTCACACAGGCCCTGAGGAAGAACCAAGTCATGCTGGATGTCGAAAAGTAAATAAAGCATTTGATGCACACAACCACCAGTGTAGTCTTGTAGATCATCACAGAGAACATGTAGAGGTATGTCGTTGGTTCGACCACACTTAGGACTATGCCACACATGTTACAAGAAGAGTTGGATAGAGGTTCTAGATTATTATACCTGGAAGCCAAGGAGGCAAGTGTTCATTTCCAGATAGATGTTACCAAACAGTATGTGGACACCATTGTGCACTACCAATATTGGTATCAGTTCATCACCAAAGATGACCAGGAGGATGTTGCCAAGTTGGTCTTTCCATAGCCGTCTGAGTCTTAATGTTGTCTTGTCTGGCTAACTCAAGCCTATAATTTTTTGTCCCACATGGGTATAGGGGGAAATTATATCATTATTGTAAATATGTTGTAAAGTGAAATTCCAAGTGTCATTAGTGCAATGCAAATGGTCATATGTAATGTAAAGAGTTATATGTAGTGAAGTTGAAGAGTCATGAGGGTAGTCCAAGAGTCAAAGGGGATTGTCAAGGATCAAACCCAAACCATTTTCTATATATAGAACCTCATAACTCATAGAACAAGCTTTTAGGATCCAAGCTTTTCAAGGCATTACTTAGAGAAGGCTTGGAGAGTATTGTGACAAGCCTTGACTTCTCCATAGTGTAGAGCAAGCACATCTCTTTGGAGGAGTAAACGATGTTGACTATAATGTTCCACTATTGGGGCTAGTGGCTGTCAATGGTGTATGTATGGATGAAACTTTCACTTTATATATATATATATATATATATATATATATATATATATATATATATATATAACAGATCCATCACGTCTTTATGAATATGTTGTTCTTGTAGTTCGATTATTCTAGTAACTTTAGCAATGTATGTTATTTAACTTACACATTTTTGTATGAATTATTTTGTATACAATTGTATCAATCTTGTTGAATTCGTGTTGTTGGTTCAACTGATCACTTTGGATTGTGGACTATTCTTCTTTCCATCTTGTGATGTCATTTAGCTCTTGTGTTCCTTTTAGGCTTCATACTATTATAGGCTTCTAAGGGATGCACATGATTTTCCCCCTCAATGTGTTAGAACCCCCATGAATCTCACTTGACTCCCTGCAAGGTCACACACTTGCTTCCGACAAAGATATCACACTTAGCTTTGTACGTTATCGTAGTCAAGGCATAGCTTTACTACTTGCTGCTGGGACTCCTACTCCAAACGGTCTAAGGTCTAGTTGGGACTTCTTACCGAGGAGATCCCCTGCCATGTTGGCGGGTCCAACACCATCAACCTTTTTGGCACTAGAAGGAGGGCCAGATGACAAACTCAGTCTCAAAGTTTGTTTGAATCTTTGCACATCTTTCATGAGTTACATTACAATTCAACCTCTGACATGTCTATCTCATGGAAGTGATTTTGAAGTGTCGGGGGATGTCTTCAATGACTTGTGACGTAACTTGTATGATGGTGAAGGAAGAGCAACTTTGATTAGACACAGTGTTGGGTTTCTGTGAAAGAAATGAAATACATGAGGATCACATTGCTTGCTTGCTGTTCACATTCATGTTTCGAGGGCACGAACTACAATGGTGTGTCACATTGCCCGCATCATCTATTCACTATTTTTATCAATTGATCAGAGAGTTGGCATGTGCTTTCTATCAATACAATTGTAGAGCACTCAATAAAAAAATTATGAAATTACGGAAAGCACCTAATGAATGGATTGAGAAATTTCACAAACGCTTTCGTAATCTTGCATTTCAAACTCCTAAAGATGGAATTGACTGGAAATTTCTCAATGAAAGATTTCAATATCTTCTTCACATATACGAAATTTGCATATCTTAGAATCATTCGAATCCCTCCCAAAATACCTCGGTATTCGAGATGCCAAGCCCAAGGCAGACAAGGACACTATCATAAGTGACCCTCCATCTACTTCTCGTCAAACAACTCTAGCTCTGCAGTGTGAGGTAGGAGAAGGTACATGCACATCTTTTGAACTCTCACATCCTCCCACCCCACCTACTCTAGATATCTGCGCAGATTTGGTTTGCAAGCATGTTAGTTGCCACGTAAACTCATTTTCTCAACTTCTGTCCTCTCATTCCAGACTCCACATTTATTTTTCATGAGGTTCAAGTTGTCGATGGAGTTGGTGTTGAGTAGCCAACCTGTGAAGTCATTTATGATGAGTATGTGTGGGAATATGAAGAAGAACCTGCGATGAAGGATGACCTGATTTTGTCTGCACCTCATCCGCTATTTCCTGAAATATTTTTTTATTCTTCCATTTCTCATTTGTCTTTTGAAAATTCATTCCTGAAAGTTTCTACTTCCGATCATTCACAAAGCATAACAAATGTCAATTTGTCATTGCATTATGGAGAGGACACATCTTTCTTTGCAAATCTACTCAATCTTTCATCTGTCATTTCCATAAACACAGAGGGTGAACATTCTTGTTTCTCATCAAGCCCTCTATACGATTTGTCATGTCATGAGGATGCCGCTAAACATATCAAATTTTCTGATCATGGTTTTTGTGATCTCTTTAATCCATTCGATCATGATGTCGATTTATTCACTGTCAATATTTCTAAGCCACCCATCTTTGATGATCTACCTAATGATGAATTGGAAACCCCTCATGTTTTCAAGGCACTTCATCCCAAAATAATGGTTATGTCAGGCCCTGACTGTCTTGAGGTTAGTTCTGCTCTCGATCAAAAATTTGTTAAAACACCCTAGGCTCCTAATCACTCTATTGTTTGCATTGAGGATCAATCTCATCCATAGATTTCACACCCTCCACTTGTATCACATGATCCCATCTCTCATGCATTAGAGGAATCATACACAACGAGCACTATTTCTAAGTGAAAGTTCTCTTATTCTTTCATGTTTTCTCATTTGTCACGGTCAAAAGAGTGTACATGCTCATTGTCTGTGCACAGTGTGTTTCATCACCATGGTATGTCTACAGAATGTGTGTCCTATGCTTTCATTATTTTCTTTTCTATGGATGCATTTAAATTTCGAACGTGTTGGTCTTCACTATTTTATCTTTTTTGTTTTATAGTTTACATTCTTATCTTTCTTGTCAACTATGCCTTCACCAACATGGGTCAACCAATGCGCCGATGGCTGCATTGGAAATATCACTTTATGTGAGTAGGCCCATGCACTGTTTACTGTAGGAGTAGGAGTAGTGTTTTCTTTCTTGTTTGTTTTGCTTCCTTTTTTTTATTTTCTTACCTATTTTTCTTTCATTTACTTCTACCTTTTCTTTCTTGTTTGTTTGCTTTTTATTCACCCATAGGTTTAGCTTTGCATGAAACCGTGTTTGGCTCTTGAGACAAGCAAGGTGAAGTACAAGAGCACTTGTACAACTATAAATAAATTGGTTATCTGTTGTCCCCTCTCTTTATGAAGAGGTTTTTGTCTTCAATCGATGATACCCTGATGGAAAATACGTTATGTTTAGAGTGAGTCTTGGTGAAGACACAACACTTGCACTTTTAACTAGTACTTCCTACTCTAATCAATTTTTCTACATTCGATTAACCTTTGTCAACTCAGTCAAGTAGACTAAGGTGAGGGGGAAAACCTTAACAAGTATGTTAGAGGTATAGATAACATACTTCTCTAAAGGAACAACCTCTTCATCTTTCAATAAGTCAGGATCCCTCTTCTGCCTCATGAAAATAAATAAGTGCTTATGCACAGTTCTCTAAAACCAAAAAAAAATGAAAAATGGAAAAATAAATAAAGGCAAATGAAGAGAAAGGCTTCCTGTGAAAAGAGGTGATTCAAGTAACTCCACCAGGGTATTGACCAGGTTCACTGGTAGCGGAGAGATGCTTGTGTTCCTGTGTGACTCCGTTAGGGTACTATCCAAGCCTGCTGGTAGTGGAGAAACACCAGAGATGAAACTAAAACTCTAACAATCATATTACTTATGCATCAATATACCCATCATCTGCAATCAAAACAACTCAACGGATTGGCTCGATATGGTTGCTGACCAATCAAGAGAATGGTATGGATTATATCCTTAACACAAGCTAGTGTAGAAGCCATAGTGATCAAAGAATCGAAAAATACTTCCAGAGGAGTCAAACTCGCTTTTCACTAAACAAGTTCCATACAAGAGAGTTAGAGTTCTCTCAATGTGGCGCCAATGTTGTAGCGGCTACAACCATCCTCCAAAATTTTTCCTTCGCTTTATTTTGGAGCCTCCCTCCTCAAAATTAGGTACTTGTGTTCTTATTTGAAGTTATCTTTCACTTGACAGATTATGTTTTCTAACTTATCTTGTTTTCCAACAACAAGCTAACCTAGTGACTTGGTTGACATCCGATTCTTGCGTTGTCTTGGAAAATTGCGCAATCCTACAGGGAAACTTGCATTTCTCTCAGGAATTGTGTAGAGTAGCCCAATAGTATTCCTTTCCCTCAGAAAATGTGTAGAGAAGGCAATCAACCTTGCTCTCAGAAGCTGCATAGATCAGGCAGTCATCCTTGTTCTCAGAAACTGTGTAGAGCAAGAAGTCATCCTTGCTCTCCAGAAATGCGCAGATCATCCTAGCAGTGAGTTGAGGCTCAAAATTGTGTAGTCCTAGCTGGAAACCTTGAATTTAGTTGGGAAACTATGTAGACCATGAGAGGCAGCTAGAGCCATTCAACCAAGGAATTGTGCAGAAGAATTCCTTTAGTTGCTTCCAATTGCATGCACTGGTAGTTTGCTCGATTCCCTCTAGAATTGTGCAATTCTTCCTTGCATGCATGGCAGCCTTTCCTGAAAAGCAAAAATGTAAAAATAGAAAAAGAATCCCTAGAAAATAGGGATATTTTTTTAGTAAGCATAGTTACACTCGAGTTGATTTTAGAAACATCTTGCCAAGTGTCGCTTTTTCCTAGATTTGTGGCATGCGCATCATAAACCATAACTCTACAAAATCTACTCAATGGACACCCTAGAGCTCATTCTTAACATTCGATCTTGAAGCTGTAGTATTCTCGAGGCATCTAGGAATCTTTGGCATGACCTTCATGGCTTTTTTGGGTAATTTTTGCTTTTCATGTCATTTGCTTCTTTTTCTATTGCTTTTCTTTCCTCGACTTGTGTGAGTGTTGTTTTCCTTGTTTTATTAAACAACCATTGGCATTTTAATGTATTTTAACTTGTAGAATTGTTGTTTCAAGTTTTGCATTGCATTTCCTTAGTGTCACACACATGACTCTTTTTTTGCACTAATGGTCGTCATTGCAGTGACTCACTTCATGAGCTTCATTGTTCTTCTTTTTGACTGATTCTTGCAATTACTCTAATTTCCCGCATGTCCATTCACTCAGATCTACACCATATTTGTACATGTATTCAATCCTACTTGGTTTCAAGTCACCCTTGGGTAGATTTGGGCTACCTTGGCTCAGATATTTCTTTAATTCGCATGCTCTGTGCATTCCTAAACTCGAGGCTCTACCTTGGCCCTAGGAATTATGTAGAGGCTGCTTGTCACTAGCCTCTAGTAGTTCTCTATGTTGTTCTAGGAGTTAGTGCCTAGTCATGCTCATTACGATTGTGCAATACGCAATCCCAGCTAGCTATCAAGCCAAACTAAACTGCGCATTGTGCAATTCTAGTTCACAGTCAGCCCAGCTAGACTATGCTCTACGTAGTTCCAGTAAGTAGCAAGCTCATCAGAAGATGGGACTACACAATGTGTAGTTCCAGAGGATAGTCTCTCAGCCTCTATGGGTCACTACTATGCAATCTTGCCCAATAGTCACCCAGTTTATTGCATGATCGATCCTTGACGTGCTTTGTGTTTTAAAGCTGACATTTTCTTGCCATGAGTGTCTTCTCTATCTCTAGGTACATTAGTTGTTGAGCAGTCTCTCAGCAGTACATGCATCATTGTTTCCAAGAGAGATGGATCAAAGGACACTGTAGAGAGAAACAATAGAAACATGGTTGAACTGGTGCCAATGAACTTTCCCATCAATGCAGACACGCAATGTTTCATAGAGAGGGACATGAAGATCACATGGCAAGAAATAAAGGACATATTTGCAGGCAGTTTCAAGGAAGATCTGGAAGATTGACAAGTCTATGTCAACATTCACAACTCAGGCTTGTACAAGGTTGCATGCAGGTACCCCATCTTCCCATGCATGGATATCGTTCACTACGTTGTCTCACATAGTGATCCTAAGATGATGACACTGAGCAATGCCAGTGGAACATAGATTACCACCTTCAGGATGAAAAAATACCATCAAATGTATCACTTTCCACAGCCAGTGAAGTACATGGATGCAATGTTTTTTACTCCCAACGATAATGTGAAATCAAGAGATATCTTGAAGCATTGGGTACAAGAACCATCAAATTTCAGGACAACACCCAACCGGGTCTACAAGATGAAGTCACTTAGGAAGTCTTACCAACTCTTGGTCATATTTGCATTTTTCTTGTATGGCCAAGAGAGCATGAGACCTTCCTACAGAGTTGGGTTGTCAGGTTGGATCAGTTGGAAACTGAAGGAAGGCCTTTCAGCTGGTTAGACATGTTGGCTTTTCAGCTAAAAGTGCATGTGTCAAATGCCCGAAATCCACCTAAATATGGACAGGTAAGATTCTATATGTCTGCATACCCACTTGATGAAATATGTACCTGTTGATGCCCTGAAAATCGTTACATCAACATCAGGGGATAACCACCCGGTCCGGACCTTAATACAGCTCCTTTTCTATTTGGAATGGTGGCTCCGACTAGATATAATGGGACCAGTTTCCCAGTAATGAATAAAAGGGGGTGGATGAATGATTGGTTTTCTTATAAGTGATAATAAATGGAGGACTTATTCTATGAGCGAAAACGTAAATGACTATTTTATCCCGGGAAGCTTCTATTCTTAAGTGCAATGTTTAGTGATCTGTGTTTGTTGATAGGCATATAGATGACACTATTCAATAAACAAAGACATTCATTTAAATGATAATTGCTTCGTTCAAATAGTTGAACGAAGTAATTGATAAAACATTGTTACACTTCTCTTTTTATATTACTAATACATCCATGATTAGAAGAATAGCAAACTGTAAACATCCAATAGTGGAAAGTATAAAGTCTACTATTACAACACATTCACATATTCAATAATAGCAAGAATGACCAAACAACAATTCACATAAAAGGAATAAACTCAGACATAGATAATAGTACCATATGAGCTGCGAATCATTCCCAACGTCAATCGCAATTTGAATTCCTTCTTCCGACTCAGAAATACTTTTAAATAAAGGCAATAGTGCACATCCACATAAAAGCTTCGTTATCAAAATTTGGAAAGATTGGTCCAGTTTTCATAAAAAAATATGCCTGAAGTACAGTAGTGCAACTTCAGGCTTAAGTCATATACAAAAACTTACGACCCTTTCTAAATACATGAAAGGGTCTATAAATACTAAACTAAGCTAACAAACTACAAAATTAAAATGCTATTAAATTGGTATAATCTGATCTTAAATATCTCTCCCACAGTGATTTGGTAATCGACAGCAATGATTCATCCCTCTGGCTGTTTGCCCTTTGTCCTGAGTTGGCATATTGCCAGCATTGGCTCCACTTCTTGAGGGCGGCTGAGACGAGAATTAATTTGAGCAGCATAGGTGGCATCATGTATATCAGGAATGATACACCCAATTGCATCCGTCAGGCATTTGAGGGCGGCTCTTTGACTGTATGGTTTTACTAGGAACAACCAATAGGTGTCCCAAGTTAAACTTTTAATCCCTGAGATCAATCTCCCATTCTTTTCTAGCTCTTGGTTACATGACTGCTCCAATGTCTTGGCCGATAATAGTTTACCTGGTGTACATTGAGAAATCATGTTAGATAAATAGAGAGTATTATTGATCAAGTCAATTAAATTGCTCGTAGATAACTTGCATCTGGAAACAGCTCTCTCTACTTTCATTAATTGGGACTGCCACTCTGTGAATAGGATTTCCTTATCGGATTCTAAGATTTTGGGCAAGTTTTGCCGCCTGTCCCTCATTAGAGTCCCGCCAAGTAAGAAAATCTGTCAAAGTGTCTTCGGCTTGCTCTAAATCCTGCCTGGCATCAACTGACTTATCTATTATAGATGTTGTTATGCCACATAAAGGTTCAACTTGGGCGATTTCATGACATAACATTCTTATTTGTGTTATTAATGCCTTGTTAAATTGCATTGCTTCTGCTCTGAATTCGGCAGGCTGGGGAAGACTCTTGAACCTTTCCACTTGAGCTGATAATTGAGCAATTTGCTCATCTTTTGTCTTTGCCATCTATTCATTCATGGCCTTAGACTTTGATAATGCCTAGGATAGTTCCTTCTGTCTCTGGATTGCTCCCGAATCGATCCTCTGCTTCTCTTCATGCAACTGTTTGTTTAGTTGGTTGTTTAACTGTTGCTGTATGGACAGTTGTTGTTGTAGCTGTTCTGACTTTTGCTACTCTTCCGATACCTGTGCTTGTAATGAAGCGATCGCTTGATCCTTTTCTTTCAACAAACTGCTTACCTACGATGCCTTATCCATGGTGGCTACCGAATAGGCACCGGCATATTGAGATAACTTTGTCAGGTCATCGGAGGGGTCGAATTCTTCTCTCCATACCACATTGGCTGTTATTGTTTGTTTAGGGAACAGAGAAGGTTGATCAATTCTTCTCCTTTTCTGCTGTCACTTTATTACAGCCCTGTGTTTTGGGCTATAGAAAACATCTAGTGGAGGAATGTCCTCCACCTGCAAAATAATTTGATCGGAAGGATTCTTCAGAATTATTTCTACTACTGTAGTTTGGGGTAGACCGCTGGTTCCTTTGCTTGGAACCTCCATTGATGTTGTATCTTGTGTATCGGCAGCTTTGGATGTTTCGCGTCTGTTGAGGTCTCAAGATTACCTATAATTGTATTAAATTGTTGCCATTCTTCGAGCAATCTTGGGTCCACTTGAGTATCAACATTCATTTCCTTGCTGCTCTGTTCCTGTTGCGTTTTCTGTTCTTCATCCCTTATTCTCTCCTGTTCTTTCTTTTCTGCTTCCTCTCTGTCTTTCCTCTGTGCCTCTTCTTGTTGTTTTCTCCGTGCCTCTTCCTGTTCTAACCTCCGGAGTTCCTCCTGCTCTCTTCTCTGGACTTCTTCAATGATTTCGGATGTAGCAGGAGGTTCGTTGGTACGCTGTTGGTCAGGCTCGCTTCACTGTATCATCGGGGTAGTAGCTAAAAAATCTATGAGTTTGCAACCTCTGTTCTCTAAGTTTATTAAATTCTACTAACCCGTCATCATGGTATCTCATTCTAGCTAGCTGTTGCACCTGGAATATTGACTCGGTAGAGGAGAACAGGTCATCAAACTCATCTTATTTATGTTCAAATTTAGTAAGCTTGGCTTGATCTAGGGCATTATAGATGACTTTTTTCGGGTCGAAACGTCTATTAGCCAGAGTGGCGAGACTTAGGATGTTAATTTTTTATGCCTCTTTCTCTGCATGTTTATAATCATGCAGAGTATAGACGCCACACCTAAGAGGAAAAGGAGGCCAAACTTGCTTCTTTGAATTTCTGAGAGTTTTCGTGGCTGATGCAGTTGTAAGCTAGTATGCTATTTTGCGAGCTAATAGCTTGTCTGGTATGTACAAGGGGAGGACATGAGGTCTGGCCTGACTGCCAAGAACTCTTATATAGGTGAATTTTTCTTCTCCAAACCAGGTTCCTAGGGTTGTCAAGTCAATCTCAGCTTGAGAGGAGATCTTAGGGGCAGGTTTATCAAAAATTGCATGGTAAATAGGTAGCATGAATCCATTACAGACTTGGTATAAATGGTGTTTATAATGAGCTTTCCATAGTTTCTGGTGGTAGATATGAATAGGCATAGGGTCCTGTGGAGTCCATCTCCACCCTAACACAGGAAACTCGGAATTGAAACATAGGGTATCCAAAATATAGGCACTAAAATAAAATGGACGGATGAACCTATCAGTAACACGGGATTTGTTTCTGAACTCAAGAATAGTTGTATCCAACTTATTCGATAATATAGTCCCCCAATCCATGATTTCACTATTACATGCCGCTTCCATCAAAGGAACCATTTCTATGGAAAATTTTGAAGAATCATGTAATCCCCACAATCAACACATCATGACTCCATCATAACAATAAGGAGAGCATAAGGAGTCGACGGAGTACTTACCTGAAGACTCATGTTTGTGTTTCGTAGGGTTCTGTCTCCATTCTCGTATAGGCGCTGACTTAGTTTCATTCTCATCTCGAAACTTCTCCAGAAATGCTTTATTGTACTTCTTCTCTGGTTCGTGCAAATGGTACATTTGTTTGAAATCATTGGGCTGAAATGAACCAAATACTCTCCCATCAACAGTGCAGAATGTTCTGTCCGTAACTAGAATTTCCTCAATTGCCCATCTCACCACATCCGTATACGGAAGAATTTGCTCTCGAGCTGCTATCCTATGTAGGTAGGAATCAGCCAAATCTTTTAAAGTAGCATCAGATTTCTGGCTTGAACCTGCTGAAGCTTGCACCGATGTTTGCTGAGGTTCCTCGGCTTCAACCAGGTTGTAAATATTTTCCCAAGTGGTGCTGCCAAGGTTGAGACATGTGGTATCTGAGATTAATCCCTTCTTGCTTGGTACCGGATCGGTGGCATGTTGTCCTGTTACCATAGAAGCCGAAGGTGTTCTAGACTTCTTAGACTTCTTTCCCATTTGGTCTGGAATCGTTATTGTGGAAAAACTCTGTGCAAGAGAAAAATGAACATAATGCAGAGAAAAGATGGCGAAAACCAAGTATGAGGGAATTGTGTTAATCAATGAATAATGGAAGATTTATCATAAGGCTCCCGCGGATACAATCTATGAAAGGATTTAGGCATAAATACTCATTAATTGGCCGTTAAACCTGTCAATCATTTAAATGCTCATTATATCCTTTATTTGCCGAATAATGGTTTAAGCGTGGATTTGATTTTTTTGGCGGTTGGACGCGAGCGAATCTCTATCGGGAAGAGAAAAGGCTTTCAATGATAATTAATATATAATATAGTGAAATCATATTGATCCTTTTCGAAAGTCACGTTTGGGTTCATCACAATCGGCAATCGGAGGAAGCCTTGGGGCACTTTATTTAAGCATTATGGAATCCCCGATCGCCGATAGTGATATCGCTTGACTCGCATCGAGAGTTTGAAGGAGGAGAGTTTCTTATGTTCACATCACATTCCCCGATTGCCGAGTGCGATATCGCATCAGAGCAAAGGGGAGGGGGCTTTTATTATTTGTTTTCCCGATACCCGTTGGTCACTCGCTTTTATCGCATCGAGGAAAATCAATGGGTCATGGTTATGCATCCTTCGTTATTGCGATATGCGATCTTGCGATCGTTTTATTGCAATAATAAAGAATTATTCGTTTTATTTTTAAGACCGATTATTTCAAAAGGTTTTAAGATGTTTTGTTTATTTCCAAACCTTTAGAAGAGTGATGGATTAATACCAATTTAATCTAAAAGGGACCCATTTCAAATTATAATTTTCTAAAGTAAGATTTTTTGAAATGGGGAGTTGTTGTATAGCACAACACCTAGCTACGTCATTTTTAAGATCTGGAGGTATACAGTGTTTATTTGCAGTTTCTAGTTATTCTCTCTGTTTATTTTGGTTTATTTAGCTCTTTGTTTTTTTATATTACCGGATCTATACCTTTCATTTCTACGTATGCTCTTTGCCTCGCGACTCTGTGCGATCTGGGCAAATCAGAAACAGAGAGGAAGGATTTTTCTCATGTGTATGCTCTTTTCCACCATGCCTTAGTGTGATCACGGAAAATCAGAAACATTGAGGAAAATATTTAGTTTCCAGCTAAAACTGACTTCAAGCCATAAGATTTGTTTTTGTTTGTATGTCCGTGTTGGGTTTTATGTTTTTCGCTTTGTACGGAAAAAAGGGCTTTCTCAAGTAAGCACACAACCCAAAGCTTCAGTGACTAAAAAAATAAAATAAAATAAAATAAAACAAAACCCCCCTTCCTCTTTTCCAAAAATTACTAACCTTTTAATCTAGCTCACTTGGTCCAAAGCTACTTTATGAGAATAGAGGTCTTGAGTTCAAGTCTTTCTTAGTCCAAAGTTACTTTATGAGAATAGAGGTATTGAGTTCAAGTCTTTCTTGGTCCAAAGCTACTTTATTAGATTAAGTTTGGAAAGGGGGCAGTTTTTTTTTTAATATAACATTGTCATTCATTTCCGCACATTCCTGCACTTCGTTGGCATCTTCAACAACTTTTCTTCAAAAAGCCATAACTTCTTCATCTGGAAGCCATTTTTAGAGCCGTTTTTTTTAATCAGCCTATTTTTTCGAGATCTTTCCATTGGAACACTTATTTTCAGCATATATAGCTTTAGTTTCTATTAAAAATGGAAAGTCCATGCCAAGTTATTCTTGATAGCACCAACTACTTCCAATGGTGGTCCTACATTGTGGATTTACTTAGAAGTAAAGGTATTTACTGAATAGCCTCAAGTCAAGAAACCAAACTGAAAGATGAAGATAAGGCAACCAAATGGGAAAATAGGCAAGATCAAGCACGTGGGTTGATAGGGACGTCTATTTCTCCAGACCTTAGATTCCATATCACAGAACTTGATACTCTTGGTGAAGCAATGAAACAGATCACTAAAGTTTTTGGAATTAAAAATGAACTTAGAGCCCATCAACTCGAAAATGAGTTGCTTACATTGGACCCCAATAATTTTCCTTCCATTGAAGATTTTCTGTCCAAGTTCAAGACCCTTAGACTTCTCTTGGAAGGTGTTAAGGTTAAGAAAGAAGACTTTAACCTTATATATTCCATTCTTACTAAGTTAGGACCAGCCTACTCTGTGTTTGTTTCCACCTTCCATTCTACAGGAGAAGTCTCCATTTCTCAAGGACAAGCTTACAAGTCCCCTTCCTTTGATTCCTTTTGTAATTCTTTAATAAGAGAACAAGAAAAACTCTTACACCTTGGTCTTCTTAATCTTGGAAACTCTTTTAAGAAAGCCTTAGCCACCCAACAGAAACCAAATTCAAAGAATCCTAAGAAGTTGTATCCTAAAAGGAATGGTCCTAAACCAAACAAGGGTCCTAAGCAATTTCAGCCTCAAAATGAAAAATCATTTCAACAAAATAGTAAGGCAAATAAAAATAAAGGGAAGAAAACTAATCGACATTGCCACTTTTGTAATCGAGATGGCCACTTAGAATCCAAATGCTTTAAGAAGATGGAAGCCTTGGAAGCAACAATGAAGAAGCATAACATCCATTTGGAGCACACTTCAACTTCAACTTCATCTTCAGGAATAACACTTTCTGGATGTGGTTGTCAAACATCTCAGTTTGGATATGCACTAAATGTATCTTCTTTTTCTAATTCTCATGAGTGGCTCATTGATTCTGGAGCTTCTTATCACATGGCCAAAAATAAAGCCATGTTTTCTTCTTTAAATGATTGTAACACCAGAAATATATATGTTGGTGATGATAGATCTCTTAGTGTTGTAGGAACTGGAACTGTTCATATATACAATGGTCAATTTAATGATGTATTATGTGTTCCCACCTTATCCTGCAACCTTCTATCTGTATATCAGATAACTCATTCAGGTGAAGGTAAAATTGTTGAATTTTCACCTCACAATGTTGTAATTAAGGACCTAAGAGTTCCCAGATAGATTTTAGCCACTGGCATTGCGAATGATTCTACAAGATTGTATAAGTTTAACAACTTTGGGTCATCAAATATTCCCTTGGTATTTGTTGCTCATAATGATAAAGTGAGCAAACTTTGGCATGAGCGATTTGGTCACTTAAACTATCACCCCTTCAGAATCTTTGTAAAGAAAATATGGCGACAGGTCTTCCAATGGTATCTTGTAGAGATGGTGTTTGTTCCGTATTTGTACTCAGAAAAAATCATCGAGATAGTTTTGAAAAACGTGCCTCTTGGCATGCCTCAGCCCCTTTACAGTTTGTGCATAGTGATTTATGTGGTCTACTTCCAGTTGTTTCATTCTTTGGCTACAAGTATTTCTTAACTTTCATTGATGATTTCTCCAGATGCAGTTGGGTATAATTCTTAAAACTCAAGAGTGAAGTATTTAACATGTTTTTGGCCTTTAAGGCCTTTGTTGAAAAACAATCTAGACATCACATTCTTAAGCTAAGACCTGATAATGGTGGAGAATATGTTAACAACAAATTCATCAACTTTTGCACTGAGAATGGAATTCAAATGCAACATACTGTTCCATATACTCCACAAAAAAATGGTGCAATTGAAAGGAAGAATCACACCTTAAAGGAAATGGCTAATTGTATGCTTCAATCTAAAGGACTTAGCCTTAATTTTTGGGCAGAAGCAATTAACTATGCAAATTACATAATAAATTGCACTCCTACTAAGTTTTTAAAGAATATCACTCCAGAAGAAGCATGGAGCTCAATTAAACCAGATGTAAGTCACTTCCCTGTTTTTGGAAGTGAAGCATGGGCCCATATTCCAAATGAGAAAAATAAAGCTTTAGAACCTAAGAGTGAAAAATGCATTTTTGTTGGATATTATGAAGATGTCAAAGGATATAGACTTATTCCACTTAAGTCTAAAAATATTATCATTAGAAGAGATGTAAAGTTTACTGAAAATATCAGCCTACAAGCCTAGTTCAGCGGATGTGCCACCTCTCTCTATCTCTTCTACTTTTGAAAATATTTCTTCTTCAGATGATGAAAGAGAGGATGTCAATCCACCCCCACCTTCTTAGGATCTTTCTTCAGCTCTTCAGCTTCCAAAATGGGTTCGTGCTACTCGAGATGTAGCAGGCACTCTTGCCAGTGATCCTATAGATCAGTGACGTACGTGTTCTCAGTTCGATAGAGCCTCTTCTTTACTGGGTCAAGCTTCAGCGAATTATGATCCTGACACCTTTACAGAAGCTTTAGGCCATCCAGACTGGGACGCAACTATGAATGAAGAATATCGTTCATTATTGGAAAATGATACATGGGATCTTGTTCCTCTACCAAAGGGATGAAAACTTGTTAGATGCAAATGGGTTTACAGAACCAAGTATGGACCAGATGGGAAACTTGATAAACATAAAACTCGTCTTGTTGTTAAGGGTTTTTCACAAGTTGAAGGCATTGACTATACTGAAACCTTCTCCCCTATTGCCAAAATGAACTCTATCCGCCTTGTTCTTTCCATTGTTGCCTCTTTCAAATGGGAAGTCCATACAATGGATGTTAAATCTGCCTTCTTGCATGGGGACTTGCATGAAGAAATCTATATGGAACAACCTACTGGCTTTATACAAACAAACTCTAGCCTTGTATGTCGGCTTAAGAAATCCCTTTATGGTCTCAAGCAAGCTCCTTGGGCTTGGTATGCCAAAATGGACAACTTTCTTTTAGAAACTGGCTTTTCTACGTGTCATTCTGACAATATTGTCTACACCAAGAAAATGGGAAAGTCTCATATCATTCTTGTTCTTTATGTTGATGATATTATCCTCATTGGTAGTGATCCCAACCTTATAACCATGTGAAGTCCAGCCTTAAAAAGAAGTTTGAAATGACAGACTTAGGACACTTACATTATTTTCTTGGTCTTCAAGTCTTGCAATCCAATGAAGGTATTTCCCTTTCCCAGTCCAAGTATGCCTATGATCTTCTACACCATTTTCACATGGAAGACTGTAAGCCATCCCCTTCTCCCTTTCAATCTAGAGCCAAACTTTCCATCACTTGTACTTCCCCTGAAGTTGATGCTACTTTATACAGTCAACTTGTAGAAAAACTTTTGTATTTGACCCATACTCGTCCTGACCTTTCCTTTGTTGTTGGCCTTATTGCTCGATTTATGCAAAACCCACATGTAAGTAATTGGAAAGTAGCTAAAAGAATACTTTGTTATGTTTGAGGTACAGTCCAGTTTGGGATTCATTACAATGCAGAAGCATCTCCTCTATTGGTTGGTTTCACTGATTTTGATTGGGCTGGTGACCCTAATGATTGAAAGTCTACTGCAGGTTATGTTTTCACTCTTGGTTCAGGACCTATTACATGGGCTTGCAAGAAACAAAGTGTCATTTCTCTTTCTTCAGCAGAAGCAAAGTATCATGGGGTTGTAGAAGCTAGTAAGGAAGGCTTGTGACTTCGTCAGATCTTGTCAAGGTTTGGCTTTCAGCAGTAGCATCCGACTACACTTTGGTGTGATAATCAGAGTGCCATTCAACTATGCAAAGATCTAGTCCAACATCAACATAGAAAGCACATTGAGCTGCACATGCACTTCATCAGAAAGCTCATTCATGACCATGTTCTTGATGTACAATATTGTTCAACAGATGATCAAGTTACATACATCTTTATAAAGGCTCTCACAGAGGCGAAGTTTACTAAACTTTGATTTATGGTTGGAGTTCAGGAAGTTGTCACTAAGGGGGGATAGGCTCTAATGCCTCCTTCCTTCTCTTATTGTGTCATATTTTTACATCCTTCAATCCTATCCCAAGTTGTTCTTAAGGGGGGATGTTAGGATATTCCGACAAAGGAAATAGTTAAGTATAACTTGGTATAGTGTAGAGTTAGGTAAAGTGTGTTTCTTTACTATATACTTTTGTAACTTACAATCTGACGGTCACGATGTGTAGTGATCTGACGGTTCATTCTCTCCTCGGTATTATTGACACTCGATCCGTGGCTTAACACCTGATTGGTCCATGATCTCTATTTAAAGAGCATGGAGGGTTATTTGTAGGGTAACCATTCATGAGAGAAGCTTATGTAAATTTTCATTCTTTTATTAATAAATTGCCTGAAGTGGCCGCATTGGCTCAAACCATGGATTGTTTCCCTCTTTAAGGGTTTTAACCACATCAACAATACTGGTGTATTGATCTGTGATCTGTTTGTGAGCGGTGTCCTTTGGTGTTATGTTTGAGGAACTTACCCTGTAAATTCCTACATAGGACATCCTGTAGAAAATGCTGTTGTAGGCTATCCCACATAATAAAAATCATAAATTGCAGCAAGTTTCCAGCCTGGAGATCCAAGAGTAGAAGAAGCTCTAGAGTAGCAGCAACACCATCATCTTCAACACCAAGTACCTGCACATCAAGGAAGTCATCAAAGGACAATAAACTAAAAAAAAAAAGGGAGAGATCACATGCAACCAACAAGCAACGAAAACCTCATTTCTTCAACAAACTGCAACAAGGTAATGTTATCATAGGTAAGTATCTCACTTCACTCTCTCATTTTCATAATGTAATCAAAATATGTAAAGGTTGTGAACGATTTGGTTTATAAGTGAAAGGTTGCCAGTTAACTTGGCCACCTTCGTTTAGTCAGTGAGGACAAAACAATTAGTCCTCACACACGTGGTAGCAGTCAAGTCAAAGAAAAGGAGGAAGAGTTCGAACGCAGTTAAGCCTACAGATGCCCAAAGTGGGAGTTGATTACGAGGTGAGAGGAATGATGATGGGGTAGTGGGGACCAACGGTCCAAAAATAGAAATTTATACCTCGGCTGCCAGCACACCACCTCACTCAACTCGACCATAAGAGGAAATAAATATTGATCCCCATGCACTCATGCATTCATCTTCTCGAGGCTCACTCTAGAAAAGTCGCTTTCACCCCCAAGCAACCTACAGAAGGGAAAAGCTTCATTTTTTCCTACATAGGACTTCCTACAAAATCCTACACGAAATCCTATAGGATCACACAAGAATCCTACAGGATATAGTTAGGTAGTCTACAAGATTGGTAGAGAGCAATTTCATATGGGAAAACGTAGGGGTTGGGTACATCAAGCACTATGAGGAGGTAGGCTCTACATTTCCACCCATTTTTCCAAATAAAAAGAAAAGAAAAATGTCCTAGTTTGATGAAATTGATAACTGTATAAGGGAATTGTATCCACGGAAATTTCATTCCCATTTCCTCCAATAAAATTTTGTATCTTTTCTCCTCAAATTCACGAGACAAAATGACAGGGGGGTTTAATAGAAGGGAGCCCATTAAAACTGTAAGGATTCACCAACACCCTCCTGTGCTATAAATATTCACAAGGCATAATTGGATGGGGTACTTTGAGAAATTGAAGGGGTATGATGATGAAGTAGCCAAAGATTTTTCTCTCTCCCTCATTCCACTGACCAGGACCCATGCCACTATTATGGTGAGAGGCCTTTCCATAGAGCTCACCCCTAAACTCATAAGAAGAATTACCACACTTCCCTTAGGAGTGCCTTGGAGAAAGGAAGACAAGGGAGATAACCAAACTACATAGAAAAATTCTTTCTAGAGGGAGAGGAGACCATTGAAGAAAAAAATGGACCGAGGAGAGAAAGGCTACCATACCCCTGGAATGAGGTAAGATACCATCTTATAAAATACATATCATGTGAAGGTAGGTATAGTGTGGTATATGGATATCACTTTAGGCTTCTTGAAGAATTGAGGTTTGGAGCAAAAACACCTCCTCACCACAAGCTCAACATACCATACTTCCTTCTGCAATTATTGATAGATACAAGCATGAAGGCATAGGAAGGAAACTACCAACAGCTAGCCCACCATGGGTTAATTATAATCATCATAGAATATTCCCTCCAAAACTTTAAAATTACTATCACTTGGGAAATTTTTAGAGACATTTCGGCAGAGATGGATATCAAGGCCCTCACATATGATAGAAGCCCTACTGTCAATGAAAAGGATGAATAAGAGACTAAAACATATGAAGAGGAAGCAAAGAGGGATGAAGAGGAAATATATGAGGAGGAAGAGGAAGAGAAAGAGAAGGAAGGTGATGAAGAAACAAAGGAAGATGTCAACCAGGAAACTGATAAACAAGACGAGGATCTAGAGGGAGAATAAGAGGGGAAAGACAAAGGTGAAGCCAATGAGAAAGAGGCAACAAATTAATTCACTGCCCTTAGCACCCCTATCAAACAAAAAGACAAGAGATAGAGGCAAACCCCCTTATACTTCAGAACAAGAAAAAGTACAAGGATAAGGCAGGGAAAACCTCAAACTCCAACCAAAGTTCCCATTATTATTGAGGACTCACCTAAACAGTAGGAGAAGATGGCTCCTCTTAAAAAAACTCAAGGAGAAGGATCCTCAATAGAAATCTCCCCTAAGTCTCCTATCACTTATGAGAGAAGGCTTGTGACTAGATCTACCTCATATAAAGGAAAAATCATCCTACGGGATATAGAGCAAGACCTACAGGAAGGAGAGGAAGTCCTACAGGAAACTTAGAAATTGGATAAGGAAGGAAGTATGTAGGAAGAAACAAAGAGAGAGGACACAGAGCTAATGAAACCTAGTCCTCAACCTAACCTTGACTCCTACTATAGATTTATTGAAGGGGGCAGGGTCATTCCACAAAAATTTTCTATCACATTATTCTTTGAGCTTGAGAAAGGAAGAGCCAGAACACATAGGTGGATGCAGATTTCCAAGTCCAAGGGAGTGGAGGACATTGGTCACATGGTTGAGAAGATCAAAGAGATGGGCAGAGAACTAAGTAGCCTAAGGGATAGAGAGGCCATAATGAAAACTCAGTTGGAGGCAAAAAATGCATGGTTGAAAGGACAATTGAAAGAAAGAGAGAATCAATTGGCATCCATGGTTAGTCTATCTTTATAAGAAATCCAATCCAGGATGACAGCTAAGTCCTATGCATTATACCTTAAGGAATAGTGGTTGTAGTTCCAAATCAAGACCCTAGCACAGAGAGGCACTATGCCATTCCAGGATTATAGACAATTCATTGATCTTTATGATCAGAGCACATTGGAAGATATGGATAATATGCCTAAGTTATACTTGCATAGCATGGCCTTGACAGATATCAATGTATGGGACCCTAATGAAAAGCTAGGGGATTTATAGTTGATGGCTTTGGCATCATGGATGAACCATGAGGAAGTAAGGGCTGTAGAAATGAAGAAGATATTGGAAAGGGTATGAACAGAGTTTCTCATGATAATATCTGAGCTGTCAAATCCAATGGTTGTCATTAGCACACATAATTTAATTGCAAATGATCCTCAACTTGCACCCAGGTATCTTGTTGCCCAAGAGCAAGAAATTACACATTTTCAGGATATGTTTAGAATGTTAGGGGATGACAGCATGCAAGCTTGCCAAAGGAGATGGAATACTCTACCATATAGTTTGAAAATAAGAGAGTACCATTCTCCTCAAAGGATGAGAGAAGCACTGAACAGGACACCCATGTACAAACAAGACATCCAAAGGCTCAAAGTCAATTGGATTGGCTTGAGACTCAGTCCACCACTGCTCTTGGGGATGTTAGAAGGAAGGAAGGAAGAGGAAGAAAGAAAGTAGTGGGAGGAGATAGAAAGGAAGGCAAGATTCTATGGACAAGAAGAAGAAACCACAACAAAAGCATGGGATGCCAGGGAAGCCACTAGAGCTATGAAAGACATGGATATTGATTGAGTTGCTCAGAGGATGAGCAACACTTTCAGTAGGGGGCTGATGATGAGCCTCATCATTTGGTAACTATATGAACCCTAATTCACCTCCTAGCTTAGTCAAATAAACTATTCTCACAATTTATTACATGTTTTGATTATATTTTGTTTAATGAGATGAGTCAAAGTGAGACATTATGCCTAGTGGACTAATGTGCATTAAATGTAGGTTTGTGAGAGAAAATCAAGGAATTTTGGCAAGATTAAAGGTAGAAACTCAAATGGGACAAGGAAGAGATATTTTAGGAGGTAAATCCTCCTCATTTACTCCTCCCTCATTTGAATATTCTGTTAGTGTCGGTCTTAAGCCCTCCATCAGCGATCAATAGCTCTTTGCATATGCATAGTTAGGTGTCTCACCAGTGTCAATTTTGCATCCCACTAGGCATGCCATAACACTGAATGGAGGAGCAGGTCTTTGTTCCCTTCTTGGCTTTGCTGGATGAGGTCATACTACAATGTAATTGAGTCATACTTGTGGTTATTTTTGTCTTGAGGTCCCAGGTCTTAGGTCTAGGGTTTTGAGTCAAAATCATATTAAGGTCATGAGTCAAGGTCAGTGAGTGCCCAGCAAGCCAAAGGGAGGTATGTACATATGTTTCATTGTTATTTTCATCAGCTACAGATTATTTTATGCCTTGGATTTAAAAACCCTGTTTTTAAGTCCAAGGTCATGTCAAATTTGTAAAAAATAAAGAAATTCTCAGAAGTTTGCAAAAGTGCCGGCAACAACCCTAGTTCCTTCTCCACATTCCATCAGATGGTCAACCTACAAAAAGAACGGAGTCCAACGCATCAAAAAAGCTCATTTCAGGACAAAAAGACTCTAAACAGTGTGAAAAAGAAAAGCAAATTGAAAACATTAGAAAGTGGGTTCTAAAGTTAAATTTTTTTTAAATTACCCTATAAAAGCTAAAATCCCTCTTTAGTCACTCTTATTGTGCAATTGAGATTGAAATTTTCATGTTAGAGGCAAAGGAGGCGATTTCGTGGCAACGGTCAGCAATTTCAGTGCATGGGAGGGTGCGCGGTCATTTCATGAGTGTGCACGGATTTCTGGGCAGTGCGCAGCTCTGAGAGGAGATTTTTGCTGAAGGAAAATACACAGGCGTGGATTTCTGGGTGGTGCGTGGATTTTCTGGGGAAGTGCGCAGTCATTCGGGCAGTTTACACAAGAAATTCACCCAAACAGTAAACTTTCTTCCAAGTTCACTCAAATTTGCCAAGGTATGATAATGTCATGGATGGGTAGCATGTTTATGATCATTTTTACCATGAGAAATTATGAAGAAATAGGTTAAATGATTTATGTCTTTGCAAGCTTATGTTAGGTTGTATTGTTTGTTTTTCAAGGTAATTTTTCCTTTATTCCCTTCCATTAGTTTCCCATGATAAATTCACATGTGTTAGAGTGTCATTTTCATTAATCTTATTTGCAAATTAATGCTAGACCCTATCCTGAAATCCATGAAACCCTAACCCCTCTTAAACCATATTTTAAACCCTAGTTTCCTACCATGCATCATGCTCAAACCCTACACCATTACACACAGCAAATTATATATGTAAATTGCACAGCAAAAGAATAAAAACAAATCAAAAGAAAAGAAAATGATGACAAGGCATGCAAACAAGAATTGTAAAAATAGTAAAAAATATAATTTGCATAGCCTTATAAAAAAAAAACAAATGAAAAGTGTCATCTTGCTGTAAATATCAAAGGTTAGAAGCTGTGTAAAATCATGACAAAATCTATCAAATGTATGCTGCTAGCTATCCAAAAGGAGCAGTTTTGTTGTACTAGGGTTTGTCAATTAACATGGTATCATCTCCCTTTTCCTAAGCTCTGTCTTCCTTCCCATTTCCCTCATGAAAAACCTAATTCAATTGCCTATCCCAATTTCAAACTCCCTATGCAATTGAATCTCCTTCCCTATTGTTAAAGCATGCAATGAAACTCTAATTCACTCATGATAAATGCAATTATGAAGCTGCCAGCGCTATTGAAAGACTGCTGTTGTGAAAATTGGTTGGCAGACTTGGTTAGTAGGTTTCATTACTCCCTCATTCCCCTAATTCCTTTGATGCAATCCCTCTCCTCTCCATTGCAAAATAATCACAGAAACCCTTCCCTTCCCCTTGTAATCAAAATACCCAAAAACCCCTGTTTTCCATTAGCATTAAATGGCCATTTTTACATGTGAAAAAACAGAGTATGCTTATGAAAGGCATGCAAAACCAAAATGAAATGAGCTGCCTGTTAGTTGTCCATAAATGATGATGCACTATCCTCCTATGCCCATGGCATCCTCCCCTCCATCATGAAGATTTTCATTGTCCTTTCCCTTGATTACAAAACACAGTTTTCCTAAATAAAGTATTGATTTGCAAATGTTGAAAGATGGAATGACATATTTAGCATTATGTGATAGTTTCCTTCAGAATTCCCTTCTTATATATATATTTTTCCCTTTCCTATATGTAAAATTCCCTCCCCTAACATATCCCTCATGATGGTTCCCCTTGAAAACAACATACTTCACAGCATTTTGCAGGCAACAGCGATCATTTTGACTTGTTTATTCCACCTTGCTCAATAACACCATGTCAACTACTGAGACTAATGAGCAAGGTGATGACCGATCATCATCTACTGAGATTGAGACACAGCTGAGGCCTTGTAGGGGAGGCAAGAGTGGCTATCACAAGAAGGTAGAGCCCACATAATTGACTGAGTTGCAGGCTTGCCCATTTGCAGTATCTTGTTTTCAGCGCATGGCTTGTTATCAGTTTTGTGAGAGGCTCTCACACATTCAACATCACAGAGAGTTGGCTCAGTTGTTTGTCCTACATCTCCATGATGGGCAGGTCACCCTTGCAGGGGTGAATTTATTATTTTCTCCAGAGGCTATCACAGATGCTACTGGGATACCCAATGTGGGTGAGGTGTGGCTGAAGCGCAAGTGGCTGGACTTAGTATATTATGAGCCATATGTCAGGTCTACCTGTATGCATAACTTGTCAGGGAACTTTCCCATCAAGTTCCTCCGAGCAGAGTATATAGATATCATGAGACTTATTATGCACTACTTCACATGCGAGGGGAGATTCGCACGAGTATCATCTTATCATATACGCATGTTGATGCACTTCACCAGAGTGAGAATCATGAACATTGCAACATACTTATCTCACGACATTCAGAGGTTGACCGCTCTTTTTCAGAGACAGACCCCAGCACAACAGTTGCGGAGCTTATGCCATCATGGTCTTATTCAGCTAGTAGTTTCCCATCAGCTGAGCCAGCAGGGCATTCCTTGGGCAGATTTCATCTCCCGACACTTTTTCACACAGCCACATCCAGGGCCGGAGCCAGTTCACGAGGAGGGAGGGCCATCACATCAGCCCGAGACCAGCATTCCTAGACACATGGCTTTTTCTCCTCGGGTCACATATCAGAGAGGTCATAGGACCTTATTTGCAGCAGCTCGACGAGTACTTTCTCCACAGCAGATGGAAGGGGTCTCGTCATCATCTTCAGAGCAGCGAGTGTTATCTCCACACCAGGTGGAAGGGGCCTCGCTTTCTTCATCGGCACAGGCAGTACGAGAGGGCAAGCAGCCCATGATTGAGGATCAGGCAGTTCACGAGGCACATGATGATTTCATTGATCATGACGCCCGCTCTTCCCCTTCAAATCTTTATGAGATTATCAGGCAGAAAGAGGAAGAGAACCTCGTGTTGCAGCAGAAGCTCCAAATGGCCCAATGGACCAACACTTATCTAGAACAGCGCACCAAACAATTAGAAGATGAAAAGGAGCTTGATGAGCTATGGAGGATCCGTAGTGATCAAACTTTGAACCGTAGGAGGCCTGGTGACCTATTGCGTGCTGATCGGGAGTCCATGCTTATTCGTGTAAATGCACATTTGGAGAGATTATTGGAAAAGGCAAATCATGACAAAGCACTGCTACGCAACATGAAGACACATTATTGGGCAAGATTGCATGTTTGTAAGGCTAGAAACAAAATCCTCCAACGAAAGCTGTCAGAGGCCCGAAAGAAGAAGAAAAGGACAAATCCACTCTCCATCTTGGCTTAAGCACCTTCATTCATCATGGTACTGATCAGCATTGATCTAGCATCAAAATCTAAAAATTTTGAAAATTTTGGAGCATTTAGCCAATTTTTGGTAAAATTACAGGTTTTTCCCATGTCATGTCCGCGTCCCGCGCGCGGACGTTTTGAAGGACTGCTCGGAATTTTGAAAACTTGGCATTTTTGGAAAGGGAATGCAAAGAGAAAAATTACCAATACTTGGGAGAAGCCTGATTTTGAGATTTGAGCCTCCAAAAGCTCAAAATACATCAAAAAAAATGACTTTCTGCCCACTTTTTGAGTTGCAGAAAGTGACCTTGGGAGAAATGGTTTTTGAGGGGGAAAAACAACTCCAAATTCAGAAATTCCACTTGGGATGGAAAGTAGATAGACCAAGATTTCCAATGAGCCATCTTACACCTGATTTGGACCAGTGTAACCCACTCAAAAGTTGCTGCAAAGGTGCGCGGACATGAGAGCCAGGGGGCGCGGATGTGAGAGCTAACTTTGCCATAATTGACTTTTTTGGTCAAAAAACATTGTTTTGACTATGGTTGATTATTTTTACTTGTAGATGATGGATAAATGTAATATTTTCATGGAACTTTGATAGATTTTACCTCTCTTTACTCTTCTAGAAGCTTCCTTGATGTAAAGAGTGAATAATTAATGCATGAATCAGTTAGCTAAGTAATAGAGGCAAGTTGTTGAGCTGCCTATTATCTAGTGCTTAGTTTGGAATTAGTTCAAACTGCTCCTAAAAGGATGAGCTCGACCCCTAGGGAAGAGGTTAGCTTGCCTATATTATGTGTTTTCTTAGTCATTTTGAGAGGTTGGAAGGTTGGACTCTTGAGGGAGAGTTTTCATTGTATATTGTACATC